>JANJXV010000159.1:0-122397 GCA_024803745.1 Megascapheus bottae
ACTTCACACACCTCCATTCAATGACTTTACACAACTCCATTCTGAGTTCACACATCTCCATTCCAGGACTTCACACACCTCCATTCTGACTTCACACACCTCCATTCTATGACTTCACACACCTGCATTCTGTGACTTCACACACCTCCATTCCATGAGTTCACACACCTCCGTTCTGTGACTTCACACACCGCCATTCTATGACTTCACACACCTCCATACTATGATATCACACACCTCCTTTCCTTGACTTCACACACCTCCATTCTATGACTTCACACACCTCCTTTCTGTGACTTCACACACCTGCATTCTGACTTCTAAAACATCCTTTCTATGACTTCATACACCGCCATTCTATGACTTCACACACCTCCATTATATGACTTCACACACCTCCTTTGTGTGACTTCACACAACTTCCATTGTTTGACTTCACAAAGCTCCATTCTATGACATCACACCTCCATTCTATGACTTCACACCCTTCTATTCTCTGACTTCACACACCTGCATTCTATGACTTCACACACCTCCATTCTATGACTTCACACACCTCCATTCTATGACTTCACACACCTCCATTCCAGTACTTCACACACCTCCATTCTGACTTCACACACCTCCATTCTGTGACTTCACACCCCTCCAGTCAATGACTTCACACACCTCCATTCTGATTTCCAACACTTCAATTCTGAGAATTCGCACACCTCCATTCTGACTTCACACTCCTCCATTTTGAGACTTCACACACCTAAATTCTATGACTTCCCACACCTCAATTTTGAATTCACACACCTCCATTCTGTGACTTCACACACCTCCATTCGATTAATTCACACACCTCTATTGTGACTTCACACACCTCCATTCCATGAGTTCACACACCTCCATTTTGTGACTTCACACACCGCCATTCTATGACTTCACACACCTCCATACTATGACATCACACACCTCCTTTCCTTGACTTCACACACCTCCATTCTATGACTTCACACACCTCCTTTCTGTGACTTCACACACCTGCATTCTGACTTCACAAACCTCTTTTCTATGACTTCAAACACCGCCATTCTATGACTTCACACACCCCCATTCTATGATTTCACACATCTCCTTTCTGTGACTTCACACACCTCCATTCTGTGTTCACACACCTCCATTCTGTGACTTCAGACACCTCCATTCTGACTTCACACACCTCCATTCTGTGACTTCACACACCTCCATTCTATGACTTCATTCACCTACACTGTGACTTCACACACCTCCCTTCTATGAGTTCACACACCGCAATTTTATAACTTCACACACCTCCATTCTGTCACTTCACACACCTGCATTCCATGACTTCACACTCCTCCATTCTGTGACTTCACACACCTCCATTCTATGACTTCACACACCTCCATTCTATGACTTCCCAAAACTCCGTTCCGACTTCACACACCTCCATTCTATGACTTCGCACACCTCCATTCTATGATTTCGCACACCTCCATTCTGTGACTTCACACACCTCCATTCCGTGACTTCAAACCCTTCATTCTATGACTTCACACAGCTCCATTGTATGAGTTGACACACCTCCATTGTATGACTTCACACAACTTCATTCTGTGACTTCACACACCTACATTCTATGGTTTAACACACCTCCATTCTATGACTTCACACACCTCCCTTCTGTGACTTCACACACCTGCATTATATGACTTCACCCACCTCCATTCTATGACTTCACACCCTCCATTCTGACTTCACACACCTCCATTTTGTGACTTCACACACTTCCATTGTGACGTCATACACCTCAATCCTATGAGTTCACACACCTCCATTCTATGACTTCACACACCTCCATTCTGACTTCACAAACCTCTATTCTATGACTTCGCACACCTCAATTCTGACATAACACACCTCCATTCTATGACTTCACAGGCTTCGAATCTGTGACTTCACTCACCTCCACTCTATGACTTCACCCACCTCCATTCTGTGACTTCACACACCTCCATTGTATGACTTCACACAGCTCCACTGTATGAGTTCACACACCTCCATTGTATGACTTCACACAACTCCATTCTGTGACTTCACACACCTCCATTCTATGGTTCACACACCTCCATTCTGTGACTTCACACACCTCCATTCTGTGACTTCACACACCGCCATTCTATGACTTCACACACCTCCATACTATGACATCACACACCTCCTTTCCTTCACTTCACACACCTCCATTCTATGACTTCTCACACCTCCTTTCTGTGACATCACACACCTGCATTATGACTTCACAAACCTCCTTTCTACGACTTCAAACACCGCCATTCTATGACTTTACACACCTCCATTCTATGACTTCACACACCTCCTTTCTGTGTTTCACACACTTCCATTGTTTGACTTCACAAAGCTCCATTCCATGACTTCACACACCTCCATTCTGTGACTTCACACACCTCGATTCTATGACTTCACACACCACCATTCTATGACTTTACACACCTCCATTCTGTGTCTTCACACACCTCCATTGTGTGATTTCACACACCTCCATTCTATGACATCACACACCTCCTTTCTGTGACTTCACAAACCTCCATTTTTTTACTTCAAACACCTCCATTCTATGACTTCAAACAGCTCCATTTTTAATTCACACACCTCCATTCTATGAGTTCACACACCTCAATTCTATCACTTCACACACTTCCATTCTGTGACTTCACACACCTCCATTTGATTACTTCACACACTTCCATTGTGACTTCACACACCTCCATTGCATGAGTTCACACACCTCCAATCTATGACTTCACACCTCCATTTTATGAGTTCACACACCTCCATTCTATGACTTCACACACTTCCATTGTGACGTCACACACCTCCATTCTATGAGTTCACACACCTCCATTCTGACTTCACACACCCCCATTCTATGATTTCACACCTCCATTCTGAATTCACAGAGCTCCATTCTGTGACTTCACCAAACTCCATTCTATGATTTCACACACCTCTATACTATGTCTTCATACATCTCCATCTATGACTTCACACACCTCCATTCTGAGTTCACACACCTCCATTCTGTGACTTCACACACTTCCATTCTGACTTCACACACCTCCATTTTATGACTTCGTTCACCTACACTGTGACTTCACACACCTCCCTTCTATGAGTTCACACACCGCAATTTTATGACTTCACACACCTCCATTCTGTCACCTCACACACCTGCATTCCATGACTTCACACTCCTCCATTCTGTGACTTCACACACCTCCATTCTATGACTTCACACACCTCCATTCTATGACTTCCCAAACCTCTGTTCCGACTTCACACACCTCCACTCTATGACTTCGCACACCTCCATTCTATGATTTCGCACACCTCCATTCTGTGACTTCACACACCTCCATTCTGTGACTTCAAACCCTCCATTCTATGACTTCACACAGCTCCATTGTATGAGTTGACACACCTCCATTGTATGACTTCACACAACTCCATTCTGTGACGTCACACACCTACATTCTATGGTTTAACACAACTCCATTCTATGACTTCACACACCTCCTCTGACTTCACACACCTCCATTCTATGACTTCACACCTCCTCTGACTTCACACACCTCCATTCTATGACTTCACACACCACCTCTGACTTCACACACCTCCATTCTGTGACTTCACACACCTCAATTCTGTGATTCACACACGTTCATTCTTACTTCACAAACATCCATTCTTTGGCTTCACACCTCCATTCTATGACTGCACACATCTCCATTCTATGACTTCACACACGTCCATTCTGTGTCTTTACACACCTCTATTCTGAGTTTACACACCTCCATCCTGTTACTTCATACACCTCCATTCTGACTTCACACACCTCCTTTCTGTGACTTCACACACTTCCATTGTTTGACTTCGCAAAGCTCCATTCCATAACTTCACACACCTCAATTCTGTGATTTCACACACCTCCATTCTATGACTTCACACACCACCTTTCTATGACTTCACACACCTCCATTCTGTGTCTTCACACACCTCCATTGTATGACTTCACATACCTCCATTTTTTACTTCACACACCTCCATTCTATTATTTCACACACCTCCATTCTATGACTTCACACACTTCCATTCTATGACTTCACACACTTCCATTCAGTGACTTTACACAACTCCATTCTGAGTTCACACATCTCCATTCCAGGACTTCACACACCTCCATTCTGACTTCACACACCTCCATTCTATGACTTCACACACCTGCATTCTGTGACTTCACACCCCTCTATTCTATGACTTCACACACCTCCATTCTGATTTCAAACACTTCCATTCTAAGAATTCGCACACCTCCATTCTGACTTCACACTCCTCCATTTTGTGGCTTCACACACCTCCATTCTATGACTTCACACACCTCCATTGTGAATTCACACACCTCCATTCTATGAGTCCACACACCTCCATTCTATCACTTCACACACCTCCATTCTGTGACTTCACACACCTCCATTCGATTAATTCACACACCTCCATTGTGACTTCACACACCTCCATTCCATGAGTTCACACACCTCCATTCTGTGACTTCACACACCGCCATTCTATGACTTCACACACCTCCATACTATGACATCACACACCCCTTTCCTTGACTTCACACACCTCCATTGTTTGATTTCACACACCTCCATTCTATGACTTCACACCCTTCTATTCTCTGAGTTCACACACCTGCATTCTATGACTTCACACACCTCCATTCTATGACTTCACACACCTGCATTCTGACTTCACAAACCTCCTTTCTATGACTTCAAACACCGCCATTCTTTGACTTCACACAGCTCCATTCTATTTCTTCACACACCTCTTTTCTGTGACTTCACACACTTCCATTGTTTGACTTCACAAAGCTCCATTCCATGACTTCACACACCTCCATTCTGTGACTTCACACACCTCGATTCTATGACTTCACACACCACCATTCTATGACTTCACACACCTCCATTCTGTGTCTTCACACACCTCCATTCAATGACTTTACACAACTCCATTCTGAGTTCACACATCTCCATTCCAGGACTTCACACACCTCCATTCTGACTTCACACACGTCCATTCTATGACTTCACACACCTGCATTCTGTGACTTCACACACCTCCATTCCATGAGTTCACACACCTCCGTTCTGTGACTTCACACACCGCCACTCTATGACTTCACACACCTCCATACTATGATATCACACACCTCCTTTCCTTGACTTCACACACCTCCATTCTATGACTTCACACACCTCCTTTCTGTGACTTCACACACCTGCATTCTGACTTCTAAAACATCCTTTCTATGACTTCATACACCGCCATTCTATGACTTCACACACCTCCATTATATGACTTCACACACCTCCATTCTGTGACTTCACACCCCTCCAGTCAATGACTTCACACACCTCCATTCTGATTTCCAACACTTCAATTCTGAGAATTCGCACACCTCCATTCTTACTTCACACTCCTCCATTTTGAGACTTCACACACCTAAATTCTATGACTTCCCACACCTCAATTTTGAATTCACACACCTCCATTCTGTGACTTCACACACCTCCATTCGATTAATTCACACACCTCTATTGTGACTTCACACACCTCCATTCCATGAGTTCACACACCTCCATTCTGTGACTTCACACACCGCCATTCTATGACTTCACACACCTCCATACTATGACATCACACACCTCCTTTCCTTGACTTCACACACCTCCATTCTATGACTTCACACACCTCCTTTCTGTGACTTCACACACCTGCATTCTGACTTCACAAACCTCTTTTCTATGACTTCAAACACCGCCATTCTATGACTTCACACACCCCCATTCTATGATTTCACACATCTCCTTTCTGTGACTTCACACACCTCCATTCTGTGTTCACACACCTCCATTCTGTGACTTCAGACACCTCCATTCTGACTTCACACACCTCCATTCTGTGACTTCACACACCTCCATTCTATGACTTCATTCACCTACACTGTGACTTCACACACCTCCCTTCTATGAGTTCACACACCGCAATTTTATAACTTCACACACCTCCATTCTGTCACTTCACACACCTGCATTCCATGACTTCACACTCTTCCATTCTGTGACTTCACACACCTCCATTCTATCACTTCACACACCTCCATTCTATGACTTCCCAAAACTCCGTTCCGACTTCACACACCTCCATTCTATGACTTCGCACACCTCCATTCTATGATTTCGCACACCTTCATTCTGTGACTTCACACACCTCCATTCCGTGACTTCAAACACTTCATTCTATGACTTCACACAGCTCCATTGTATGAGTTGACACACCTCCATTGTATGACTTCACACAACTCCATTCTGTGACTTCACACACCTACATTCTATGGTTTAACACACCTCCATTCTATGACTCCACACACCTCCCTTCTGTGACTTCACACACCTGCATTATATGACTTCACCCACCTCCATTCTATGACTTCACACCTCCATTCTGACTTCACACACCTCCATTTTGTGACTTCACACACTTCCATTGTGACGTCATACACCTCAATCCTATGAGTTCACACACCTCCATTCTATGACTTCACACACCTCCATTCTGACTTCACAAACCTCTATTCTATGACTTCGCACACCTCAATTCTGACATCACACACCTCCATTCTATGACTTCACAGGCTTCGAATCTGTGACTTCACTCACCTCCACTCTATGACTTCACCCACCTCCATTCTGTGACTTCACACACCTCCATTCTATGACTTCACACAGCTCCACTGTATGAGTTCACACACCTCCATTGTATGACTTCACACAACTCCATTCTGTGACTTCACACACCTCCATTCTATGGTTCACACACCTCCATTCTGTGACTTCACACACCTCCATTCTGTGACTTCACACACCGCCATTCTATGACTTCACACACCTCCATACTATGACATCACACACCTCCTTTCCTTGACTTCACACACCTCCATTCTATGACTTCTCACACCTCCTTTCTGTGACTTCACACACCTGCATTATGACTTCACAAACCTCCTTTCTATGACTTCAAACACCGCCATTCTATGACTTCACACACTTCCATTCAGTGACTTTACACAACTCCATTCTGAGTTCACACATCTCCATTCCAGGACTTCACACACCTCCATTCTGACTTCACACACCTCCATTCTATGACTTCACACACCTGCATTCTGTGACTTCACACCCCTCTATTCTATGACTTCACACACCTCCATTCTGATTTCAAACACTTCCATTCTAAGAATTCGCACACCTCCATTCTGACTTCACACTCCTCCATTTTGTGGCTTCACACACCTCCATTCTATGACTTCACACACCTCCATTGTGAATTCACACACCTCCATTCTATGAGTCCACACACCTCCATTCTATCACTTCACACACCTCCATTCTGTGACTTCACACACCTCCATTCGATTAATTCACACACCTCCATTGTGACTTCACACACCTCCATTCCATGAGTTCACACACCTCCATTCTGTGACTTCACACACCGCCATTCTATGACTTCACACACCTCCATACTATGACATCACACACCCCTTTCCTTGACTTCACACACCTCCATTGTTTGATTTCACACACCTCCATTCTATGACCTCACACACCTCCATTCTATGACTTCACACCCTTCTATTCTCTGAGTTCACACACCTGCATTCTATGACTTCACACACCTCCATTCTATGACTTCACACACCTGCATTCTGACTTCACAAACCTCCTTTCTATGACTTCAAACACCGCCATTCTTTGACTTCACACAGCTCCATTCTATTTCTTCACACACCTCTTTTCTGTGACTTCACACACTTCCATTGTTTGACTTCACAAAGCTCCATTCCATGACTTCACACACCTCCATTCTGTGACTTCACACACCTCGATTCTATGACTTCACACACCACCATTCTATGACTTCACACACCTCCATTCTGTGTCTTCACACACCTCCATTCAATGACTTTACACAACTCCATTCTGAGTTCACACATCTCCATTGCAGGACTTCACACACCTCCATTCTGACTTCACACACCTCCATTCTATGACTTCACACACCTGCATTCTGTGACTTCACACACCTCCATTCCATGAGTTCACACACCTCCGTTCTGTGACTTCACACACCTCCATTCTATGACTTCACACACCTCCTTTCTGTGACTTCACACACCTGCATTCTGACTTCTAAAACATCCTTTCTATGACCTCATACACCGCCATTCTATGACTTCACACACCTCCATTATATGACTTCACACACCTCCATTCTGTGACTTCACACCCCTCCAGTCAATGACTTCACACACCTCCATTCTGATTTCCAACACTTCAATTCTGAGAATTCGCACACCTCCATTCTGACTTCACACTCCTCCATTTTGAGACTTCACACACCTAAATTCTATGACTTCCCACACCTCAATTTTGAATTCACACACCTCCATTCTGTGACTTCACACACCTCCATTCGATTAATTCACACACCTCTATTGTGACTTCACACACCTCCATTCCATGAGTTCACACACCTCCATTCTGTGACTTCACACACCGCCATTCTATGACTTCACACACCTCCATACTATGACATCACACACCTCCTTTCCTTGACTTCACACACCTCCATTCTATGACTTCACACACCTCCATTTTATGACTTCACACACCTCCATTCTGTAACTTCACACACTTCCATTGTGACGTCACACACCTCAATCCTATGAGTTCACACACCTCCATTCTATGACTTCACACACCTGCATTCTGACTTCACAAACCTCTATTCTATGACTTCGCACACCTCCATTCTGACATCACACACCTCCATTCTATGACTTCACAGACTCCGAATCTCTGACTTCACTCACCTCCACTCTATGACTTCACACAGCTCCATTGTATGAGTTCACACACCTCCATTGTATGACTTCACACAACTCCATTCTGTGACTTCACACACCTACATTCTATGGTTCACAAACCTCCATTCTGTGACTTCACACACCTCCATTCTATGACTTCACACACCTCCATTCTATGACTTCACACACCTCTATTCTGTGATTCACACACGTTCATTCTTACTTCACAAACATCCATTCTATGACTTCACACACCTCCATTCTATGACTTCACACACCTCCTCTGACTTCACACACCTCCATTCTATGGCTTCACACACCTGCTCTGACTTCACACACCTCCATTCTTTGACTTCACACACCTCCATTCTGTGATTCACACACGTTCATTCTTACTTCACAAACCTCCATTCTATGACTTCACACACCTCCATTCTATGACTTCACAAACCTCCATTCTATGACTTCACACACCTCCATTCTGTATCTTCACACACCTGTACTCTGAGTTCACACACCTCCATTGTGTGACTTCAAACACCTCCATTCTGACTTCACACACCTCCATTCTGTGACTTCACACACCTCCATTCTATGACTTCGTTCACCTCCACTGTGATTTCACACACCGCCCTTCTATGATTTCACACACCGCAATTCGGACTTCACACACCTCCATTCTGAGACTTCACACACCTTCCTTCTGACTTCAAACACTCCCATTCTATGACTTCTCACACCTCCATTCTGACCTCACACTCTTCCATTCTGTGACTTCAGACACCTCCATTCTTTGACTTCTCACACCTCCATTGTGAATTCACACATCTCCATTCTATGATTTCACACACCTCTATTCTATGGCTTCACAGACCTCGATTGTGTGACTTCACACACCTCCATTCTATGACTTCACACACCACCATTCTATGACTTCACACACCTCCATTCTGTGTCTTCACACACCTCCATTGTATGACTTCACACACCTCCATTCTATGACATCACACACCTCATTCTGTGACTTCACAAACCTCCATTTTTTACTTCAAACACCTCCATTCTATGGCTTCAAACAGCTCCATTGTGAATTCACACACCTCCATTTATGAGTTCACACACCTCCATTCTATCACTTCACACACCTCCATTCTGTGACTTCACACACCTCCAATCTATGACTTCACACCTCCATTCTATGAGTTCACACACCTCCATTTTATGACTTCACACACCTCCCTTCTGTGACTTCACACACCTGCATTCTATGACTTCACCCACCTCCATTCTATGACTTCCCACCTCCATTCTGACTTCACACACCTCCATTCAGACTTCACACACCTCCATTCTATGACGTCACACACCACCTCTGACTCCACACACCTCCATTCTGTGATTCACACACGTTCATTCTTACTTCACAAACATCCATTCTATGACTTCACACACCTCCATTCTATGACTTCACACACCTCCATTCTGTGACTTCACACACCTCCATTCTATGAGTTTACACACCTCCATTCTGTGACTTCACACACCTCCATTCTGAGTTGCCACACCTCCATTCTGTGACTTCACACACCTCCATTCTGACTTCACACACCTCCATTCTATGACTTCACACACCTCCATTCTATGAGTTCACACACCTCCATTCTGTGACTTCACACACCTCCATTCTGAGTTGACACACCTCCATTCTGTGACCTCACACACCTCCATTGTGACTTCACACAGCTCCATTCTCTGAATTCACATACCTCCATTCTTTGCCGTCACACACCACCATTTTATGACTTCACACACCTTCATTCTTACTTCACAATCATCCATTCTATAACTTCACAAACCTCTATTCTATAACTTTACGCACCTCCATTCTATGATTTCAAACACCTCCATTCTATGTCTTCATACACCTCCATCTATGACTTCACACACCTCCATTCTGAGTTCACACACCTCCATTCTGTGACTTCACACACTTCCATTTTATGACTTCACACACCTCCATTCTGTGACTTCACACACTTCCATTGTGAAGTCACACACCTCAATCCTATGAGTTCACACACCTCCATTCTATGACTTCACACACCTCCATTCTGACTTCACAAACCTCTATTCTATGACTTCGCACACCTCCATTCTGACATCACACACCTCCATTCAATGACTTCACAGACTTCGAATCTCTGACTTCACTCACCTCCACTCTATGACTTCACACAGCTCCATTGTATGAGTTCACACACATCCATTGTATGACTTCACACAACTCCATTCTGTGACTTCACACACCTACATTCTATGGTTCACAAATCTCCATTCTGTGACATTACACACACCTCCATTCTATGACTTCACACACCTCCATTCTATGACTTCACACACCTATATTCTGTGATTCACACACGTTCATTCTTACTTCACAAACATCCATTCTATGACTTCACACACCTCCATTCTATGACTTCACACACCTCCATTCTGTGACTTCACACACCTCCATTCTGTGTTCACACACCTCAATTCTGTGACTTCACAAATCTCCATTCTGACTTCAAACACCTCCATTCTATGACTTTACACACCTCCATTCTATGAGTTCACACACCTCCATTCTGTGACGTCACACAAATCCATTCTAGTTGACACACCTCCATTCTGTGACTTCATACACCTCCATTCTGACTTCGCACAGCTCCATTCTCTGAATTCACATACCTCCATTCTTTGCCGTCACACACCTCCATTTTATGACTTCACACACCTTCATTCTTACTTCACAAACATCCATTCTATAACTTCACACACCTCCATTCTATGACTTCACATACCTCCATTCTGTGATTCACACACCTCCATTCTATGACTTCAAACACTTCCATTGTGACGTCACACACCTCCATTCTATGAGTTCACACACCTCCATTCTGACTTCACATACCCCCATTCTATGATTTCACACACCTCCATTCTGAATTCACACAGCTCCATTCTGTGACTTCACGAAACTCCATTCTAGGACTTCACACACCTCCATACTATGTCTTCATACACCTCCATCTATGACTTCACACTCCTCCATTCTGAGTTCACACACCTCCATTCTGTGATTTCACACACTTCCATTCTGATTTCTCACACCTCCATTTTATGACTTCACACACCTCCATTCTGTGACTTCACACACTTCCATTGTGACGTCACACACCTCAATCCTATGAGTTCACACACCTCCATTCTATGACTTCACACACCTCCATTCTGACTTCACAAACCTCTATTCTATGACTTCGCACACCTCCAGTCTGACATCACACACCTCCATTCTATGACTTCACAGACTTCGAATCTGTGACTTCACTCACCTCCACTCTATGACTTCACCCACCTCCATTCTGTGACTTCACACACCTCCATTCTATGACTTCACACAGCTCCATTGTATGAGTTCCCACACCTCCATTGTATGACTTCACACAACTCCATTCTGTGACTTCACACACCTACATTCTATGGTTCACAAACCTCCATTCTGTTACTTCACACACCTCCATTCTATGACGTCACACACTTCCATTCTATGACTTCACACACCTCCATTCTATGACTTCACACACCTCCATTCAATGACTTTACACAACTCCATTCTGAGTTCACACATCTCCATTCCAGGACTTCACACACCTCCATTCTGACTTCACACACCTCCATTCTATGACTTCACACACCTGCATTCTGTGACTTCACACACCTCCATTCCATGAGTTCACACACCTCCGTTCTGTGACTTCACACACCGCCATTCTATGACTTCACACACCTCCATACTATGATATCACACACCTCCTTTCCTTGACTTCACACACCTCCATTCTATGACTTCACACACCTCCTTTCTGTGACTTCACACACCTGCATTCTGACTTCTAAAACATCCTTTCTATGACTTCATACACCGCCATTCTATGACTTCACACACCTCCTTTATATGACTTCACACACCTCCTTTGTGTGACTTCACACAACTTCCATTGTTTGACTTCACAAAGCTCCATTCTATGACATCACACCTCCATTCTATGACTTCACACCCTTCTATTCTCTGACTTCACACACCTGCATTCTATGACTTCACACACCTCCATTCTATGACTTCACACACCTCCATTCTATGACTTCACACACCTCCATTCCAGTACTTCACACACCTCCATTCTGACTTCACACACCTCCATTCTGTGACTTCACACCCCTCCAGTCAATGACTTCACACACCTCCATTCTGATTTCCAACACTTCAATTCTGAGAATTCGCACACCTCCATTCTGACTTCACACTCCTCCATTTTGAGACTTCACACACCTAAATTCTATGACTTCCCACACCTCAATTTTGAATTCACACACCTCCATTCTGTGACTTCACACACCTCCATTCGATTAATTCACACACCTCTATTGTGACTTCACACACCTCCATTCCATGAGTTCACACACCTCCATTTTGTGACTTCACACACCGCCATTCTATGACTTCACACACCTCCATACTATGACATCACACACCTCCTTTCCTTGACTTCACACACCTCCATTCTATGACTTCACACACCTCCTTTCTGTGACTTCACACACCTGCATTCTGACTTCACAAACCTCTTTTCTATGACTTCAAACACCGCCATTCTATGACTTCACACACCCCCATTCTATGATTTCACACATCTCCTTTCTGTGACTTCACACACCTCCATTCTGTGTTCACACACCTCCATTCTGTGACTTCAGACACCTCCATTCTGACTTCACACACCTCCATTCTGTGACTTCACACACCTCCATTCTATGACTTCATTCACCTACACTGTGACTTCACACACCTCCCTTCTATGAGTTCACACACCGCAATTTTATAACTTCACACACCTCCATTCTGTCACTTCACACACCTGCATTCCATGACTTCACACTCCTCCATTCTGTGACTTCACACACCTCCATTCTATGACTTCACACACCTCCATTCTATGACTTCCCAAAACTCCGTTCCGACTTCACACACCTCCATTCTATGACTTCGCACACCTCCATTCTATGATTTCGCACACCTCCATTCTGTGACTTCACACACCTCCATTCCGTGACTTCAAACCCTTCATTCTATGACTTCACACAGCTCCATTGTATGAGTTGACACACCTCCATTGTATGACTTCACACAACTTCATTCTGTGACTTCACACACCTACATTCTATGGTTTAACACACCTCCATTCTATGACTTCACACACCTCCCTTCTGTGACTTCACACACCTGCATTATATGACTTCACCCACCTCCATTCTATGATTTCACACCTCCATTCTGACTTCACACACCTCCATTTTGTGACTTCACACACTTCCATTGTGACGTCATACACCTCAATCCTATGAGTTCACACACCTCCATTCTATGACTTCACACACCTCCATTCTGACTTCACAAACCTCTATTCTATGACTTCGCACACCTCAATTCTGACATAACACACCTCCATTCTATGACTTCACAGGCTTCGAATCTGTGACTTCACTCACCTCCACTCTATGACTTCACCCACCTCCATTCTGTGACTTCACACACCTCCATTGTATGACTTCACACAGCTCCACTGTATGAGTTCACACACCTCCATTGTATGACTTCACACAACTCCATTCTGTGACTTCACACACCTCCATTCTATGGTTCACACACCTCCATTCTGTGACTTCACACACCTCCATTCTGTGACTTCACACACCGCCATTCTATGACTTCACACACCTCCATACTATGACATCACACACCTCCTTTCCTTCACTTCACACACCTCCATTCTATGACTTCTCACACCTCCTTTCTGTGACATCACACACCTGCATTATGACTTCACAAACCTCCTTTCTACGACTTCAAACACCGCCATTCTATGACTTTACACACCTCCATTCTATGACTTCACACACCTCCTTTCTGTGTTTCACACACTTCCATTGTTTGACTTCACAAAGCTCCATTCCATGACTTCACACACCTCCATTCTGTGACTTCACACACCTCGATTCTATGACTTCACACACCACCATTCTATGACTTTACACACCTCCATTCTGTGTCTTCACACACCTCCATTGTGTGATTTCACACACCTCCATTCTATGACATCACACACCTCCTTTCTGTGACTTCACAAACCTCCATTTTTTTACTTCAAACACCTCCATTCTATGACTTCAAACAGCTCCATTTTTAATTCACACACCTCCATTCTATGAGTTCACACACCTCAATTCTATCACTTCACACACTTCCATTCTGTGACTTCACACACCTCCATTTGATTACTTCACACACTTCCATTGTGACTTCACACACCTCCATTGCATGAGTTCACACACCTCCAATCTATGACTTCACACCTCCATTTTATGAGTTCACACACCTCCATTCTATGACTTCACACACTTCCATTGTGACGTCACACACCTCCATTCTATGAGTTCACACACCTCCATTCTGACTTCACACACCCCCATTCTATGATTTCACACCTCCATTCTGAATTCACAGAGCTCCATTCTGTGACTTCACCAAACTCCATTCTATGATTTCACACACCTCTATACTATGTCTTCATACATCTCCATCTATGACTTCACACACCTCCATTCTGAGTTCACACACCTCCATTCTGTGACTTCACACACTTCCATTCTGACTTCACACACCTCCATTTTATGACTTCACACACCTCCATTTTGTGACTTCACACACTTCCATTGTGACGTTATACACCTCAATCCTATGAGTTCACACACCTCCATTCTATGACTTTACACACCTCCATTCTGACTTCACAAACCTCTATTCTATGACTTCGCACACCTCCATTCTGACATCACACACCTCCATTCTATGACTTCACACACTTCGAATCTGTGACTTCACCCACCTCCATTCTGTGACTTCACACACCTCCATTCTGTGACTTCACACACCTCCATTCTATGACTTCGTTCACCTACACTGTGACTTCACACACCTCCCTTCTATGAGTTCACACACCGCAATTTTATGACTTCACACACCTCCATTCTGTCACCTCACACACCTGCATTCCATGACTTCACACTCCTCCATTCTGTGACTTCACACACCTCCATTCTATGACTTCACACACCTCCATTCTATGACTTCCCAAACCTCTGTTCCGACTTCACACACCTCCACTCTATGACTTCACACACCTCCATTGTGAATTCACACACCTCCATTCTATGAGTCCACACACCTCCATTCTATCACTTCACACACCTCCATTCTGTGACTTCACACACCTCCATTCGATTAATTCACACACCTCCATTGTGACTTCACACACCTCCATTCCATGAGTTCACACACCTCCATTCTGTGACTTCACACACCGCCATTCTATGACTTCACACACCTCCATACTATGACATCACACACCCCTTTCCTTGACTTCACACACCTCCATTGTTTGATTTCACACACCTCCATTCTATGACTTCACACCCTTCTATTCTCTGAGTTCACACACCTGCATTCTATGACTTCACACACCTCCATTCTATGACTTCACACACCTGCATTCTGACTTCACAAACCTCCTTTCTATGACTTCAAACACCGCCATTCTTTGACTTCACACAGCTCCATTCTATTTCTTCACACACCTCTTTTCTGTGACTTCACACACTTCCATTGTTTGACTTCACAAAGCTCCATTCCATGACTTCACACACCTCCATTCTGTGACTTCACACACCTCGATTCTATGACTTCACACACCACCATTCTATGACTTCACACACCTCCATTCTGTGTCTTCACACACCTCCATTCAATGACTTTACACAACTCCATTCTGAGTTCACACATCTCCATTCCAGGACTTCACACACCTCCATTCTGACTTCACACACCTCCATTCTATGACTTCACACACCTGCATTCTGTGACTTCACACACCTCCATTCCATGAGTTCACACACCTCCGTTCTGTGACTTCACACACCGCCATTCTATGACTTCACACACCTCCATACTATGATATCACACACCTCCTTTCCTTGACTTCACACACCTCCATTCTATGACTTCACACACCTCCTTTCTGTGACTTCACACACCTGCATTCTGACTTCTAAAACATCCTTTCTATGACTTCATACACCGCCATTCTATGACTTCACACACCTCCATTATATGACTTCACACACCTCCATTCTGTGACTTCACACCCCTCCAGTCAATGACTTCACACACCTCCATTCTGATTTCCAACACTTCAATTCTGAGAATTCGCACACCTCCATTCTGACTTCACATTCCTCCATTTTGAGACTTCACACACCTAAATTCTATGACTTCCCACACCTCAATTTTGAATTCACACACCTCCATTCTGTGACTTCACACACCTCCATTCGATTAATTCACACACCTCTATTGTGACTTCACACACCTCCATTCCATGAGTTCACACACCTCCATTCTGTGACTTCACACACCGCCATTCTATGACTTCACACACCTCCATACTATGACATCACACACCTCCTTTCCTTGACTTCACACACCTCCATTCTATGACTTCACACACCTCCTTTCTGTGACTTCACACACCTGCATTCTGACTTCACAAACCTCTTTTCTATGACTTCAAACACCGCCATTCTATGACTTCACACACCCCCATTCTATGATTTCACACATCTCCTTTCTGTGACTTCACACACCTCCATTCTGTGTTCACACACCTCCATTCTGTGACTTCAGACACCTCCATTCTGACTTCACACACCTCCATTCTGTGACTTCACACACCTCCATTCTATGACTTCATTCACCTACACTGTGACTTCACACACCTCCCTTCTATGAGTTCACACACCGCAATTTTATAACTTCACACACCTCCATTCTGTCACTTCACACACCTGCATTCCATGACTTCACACTCTTCCATTCTGTGACTTCACACACCTCCATTCTATCACTTCACACACCTCCATTCTATGACTTCCCAAAACTCCGTTCCGACTTCACACACCTCCATTCTATGACTTCGCACACCTCCATTCTATGATTTCGCACACCTCCATTCTGTGACTTCACACACCTCCATTCCGTGACTTCAAACACTTCATTCTATGACTTCACACAGCTCCATTGTATGAGTTGACACACCTCCATTGTATGACTTCACACAACTCCATTCTGTGACTTCACACACCTACATTCTATGGTTTAACACACCTCCATTCTATGACTCCACACACCTCCCTTCTGTGACTTCACACACCTGCATTATATGACTTCACCCACCTCCATTCTATGACTTCACACCTCCATTCTGACTTCACACACCTCCATTTTGTGACTTCACACACTTCCATTGTGACGTCATACACCTCAATCCTATGAGTTCACACACCTCCATTCTATGACTTCACACAGCTCCACTGTATGAGTTCACACACCTCCATTGTATGACTTCACACAACTCCATTCTGTGACTTCACACACCTCCATTCTATGGTTCACACACCTCCATTCTGTGACTTCACACACCTCCATTCTGTGACTTCACACACCGCCATTCTATGACTTCACACACCTCCATACTATGACATCACACACCTCCTTTCCTTGACTTCACACACCTCCATTCTATGACTTCTCACACCTCCTTTCTGTGACTTCACACACCTGCATTATGACTTCACAAACCTCCTTTCTATGACTTCAAACACCGCCATTCTATGACTTCACACACCTCCATTCTATGACTTCACACACCTCCTTTCTGTGTTTCACACACTTCCATTGTTTGACTTCACAAAGCTCCATTCCATGACTTCACACACCTCCATTCTGTGACTTCACACACCTCGATTCTATGACTTCACACACCACCATTCTATGACTTTACACACCTCCATTCTGTGTCTTCACACACCTCCATTGTGTGATTTCACACACCTCCATTCTATGACATCACACACCTCCTTTCTGTGACTTCACAAACCTCCATTTTTTTACTTCAAACACCTCCATTCTATGACTTCAAACAGCTCCATTTTTAATTCACACACCTCCATTCTATGAGTTCACACACCTCAATTCTATCACTTCACACACTTCCATTCTGTGACTTCACACACCTCCATTTGATTACTTCACACACTTCCATTGTGACTTCACACACCTCCATTGCATGAGTTCACACACCTCCAATCTATGACTTCACACCTCCATTTTATGAGTTCACACACCTCCATTCTATGACTTCACACACTTCCATTGTGACGTCACACACCTCCATTCTATGAGTTCACACACCTCCATTCTGACTTCACACACCCCCATTCTATGATTTCACACCTCCATTCTGAATTCACAGAGCTCCATTCTGTGACTTCACCAAACTCCATTCTATGATTTCACACACCTCTATACTATGTCTTCATACATCTCCATCTATGACTTCACACACCTCCATTCTGAGTTCACACACCTCCATTCTGTGACTTCACACACTTCCATTCTGACTTCACACACCTCCATTTTATGACTTCACACACCTCCATTTTGTGACTTCACACACTTCCATTGTGACGTTATACACCTCAATCCTATGAGTTCACACACCTCCATTCTATGACTTCACACACCTCCATTCTGACTTCACAAACCTCTATTCTATGACTTCGCACACCTCCATTCTGACATCACACACCTCCATTCTATGACTTCACAGGCTTCGAATCTGTGACTTCACCCACCTCCATTCTGTGACTTCACACACCTCCATTCTGTGACTTCACACACCTCCATTCTATGACTTCGTTCACCTACACTGTGACTTCACACACCTCCCTTCTATGAGTTCACACACCGCAATTTTATGACTTCACACACCTCCATTCTGTCACCTCACACACCTGCATTCCATGACTTCACACTCCTCCATTCTGTGACTTCACACACCTCCATTCTATGACTTCACACACCTCCATTCTATGACTTCCCAAACCTCTGTTCCGACTTCACACACCTCCACTCTATGACTTCGCACACCTCCATTCTATGATTTCGCACACCTCCATTCTGTGACTTCACACACCTCCATTCTGTGACTTCAAACCCTCCATTCTATGACTTCACACAGCTCCATTGTATGAGTTGACACACCTCCATTGTATGACTTCACACAACTCCATTCTGTGACGTCACACACCTACATTCTATGGTTTAACACAACTCCATTCTATGACTTTACACACCTCCTCTGACTTCACACACCTCCATTCTATGACTTCACACACCTCCTCTGACTTCACACACCTCCATTCTATGACTTCACACACCACCTCTGACTTCACACACCTCCATTCTGTGACTTCACACACCTCAATTCTGTGATTCACACACGTTCATTCTTACTTCACAAACATCCATTCTTTGGCTTCACACCTCCATTCTATGACTGCACACATCTCCATTCTATGACTTCACACACGTCCATTCTGTGTCTTTACACACCTCTATTCTGAGTTTACACACCTCCATCCTGTTACTTCATACACCTCCATTCTGACTTCACACACCTCCTTTCTGTGACTTCACACACTTCCATTGTTTGACTTCACAAAGCTCCATTCCATGACTTCACACACCTCAATTCTGTGATTTCACACACCTCCATTCTATGACTTCACACACCACCTTTCTATGACTTCACACACCTCCATTCTGTGTCTTCACACACCTCCATTGTATGACTTCACATACCTCCATTTTTTACTTCACACACCTCCATTCTATTATTTCACACACCTCCATTCTATGACTTCACACACTTCCATTCTATGACTTCACACACTTCCATTCAGTGACTTTACACAACTCCATTCTGAGTTCACACATCTCCATTCCAGGACTTCACACACCTCCATTCTGACTTCACACACCTCCATTCTATGACTTCACACACCTGCATTCTGTGACTTCACACCCCTCTATTCTATGACTTCACACACCTCCATTCTGATTTCAAACACTTCCATTCTAAGAATTCGCACACCTCCATTCTGACTTCACACTCCTCCATTTTGTGGCTTCACACACCTCCATTCTATGACTTCACACACCTCCATTGTGAATTCACACACCTCCATTCTATGAGTCCACACACCTCCATTCTATCACTTCACACACCTCCATTCTGTGACTTCACACACCTCCATTCGATTAATTCACACACCTCCATTGTGACTTCACACACCTCCATTCCATGAGTTCACACACCTCCATTCTGTGACTTCACACACCGCCATTCTATGACTTCACACACCTCCATACTATGACATCACACACCCCTTTCCTTGACTTCACACACCTTCATTGTTTGATTTCACACACCTCCATTCTATGACCTCACACACCTCCATTCTATGACTTCACACCCTTCTATTCTCTGAGTTCACACACCTGCATTCTATGACTTCACACACCTCCATTCTATGACTTCACACACCTGCATTCTGACTTCACAAACCTCCTTTCTATGACTTCAAACACCGCCATTCTTTGACTTCACACACCTCCATTCTATTTCTTCACACACCTCTTTTCTGTGACTTCACACACTTCCATTGTTTGACTTCACAAAGCTCCATTCCATGACTTCACACACCTCCATTCTGTGACTTCACACACCTCGATTCTATGACTTCACACACCACCATTCTATGACTTCACACACCTCCATTCTGTGTCTTCACACACCTCCATTTTATGAATTCACACACCTCCATTCTATGACATCACACACCTCCTTTCTGTGACTTCACAAACCTCCATTTTTTACTTCAAACACCTCCATTCTATGACTACAAACAGCTCCATTGTGAATTCACACACCTCCATTCTATGAGTTCACACACCTCCATTCTATCACTTCACACACCTGCATTCTGTGACTTCACACACCTCCAATCTATGACTTCACACCTCCATTCTATGAGTTCACCCACCTCCATTTTATGACTTCACACACCTCCCTTCTGTGACTTCACACACCTGCATTATATGACTTCACCCACCTCCATTCTATGACTTCACACCTCCATTCTGACTTCACACACCTCCATTCTGACTTCACACACCTCCATTCTATGACTTCACACACCATCTCTGACTTCACACACCTCCATTCTGTGATTCACACACGTTCATTCTTACTTCACAAACATCCGTTCTATGACTTCACACACCTCCATTCTATGACTTCACACACCTCCATTCTGTGACTTCACACACCTCCATTCTGTGTTCACACACCTCAATTCTGTGACTTCACACATCTCCATTCTGACTTCACACACTTCCATTCTATGACTTCACACAACTCCATTCTATGAGTTCACACACCTCCATTCTGTGACTTCACACACCTCCATTCTAATTGACACACCTCCATTCTGTGACTTCATACACCTCCATTCTGACTTCACACAGCTCCATTCTCTGAATTCACATACCTCCATTCTTTCCCGTCACACACCTCCATTTTATGACTTCACACACCTTCATTCTTACTTCACAAACATCCATTCTATAACTTCACACACCTCCATTCTATAAATTTACGCACCTCCATTCTGTGACTTCACACACCTCCATTCTATGACTTCACATACCTCCATTCTGTGACTTCACACACCCCCATTCTATGACTTCACACACTTCCATTGTGACGTCACACACCTCCATTCTATGAGTTCACACACCTCCATTCTGACTTCACACACCCCCATTCTGACTTCACAAACCTCTATTCTATGACTTCGCACACCTCCATTCTGACATCACACACCTCCATTCTATGACTTCACAGACTTCAAATCTGTGACTTCACACACCTCCACTCTATGACTTCACCCACCTCCATTCTGTGACTTCACACACCTCCATTCTATGACTTCACACAGCTCCATTGTATGAGTTCACACACCTCCATTGTATGACTTCACACAACTCCATTCTGTGACTTCACACACCTACATTCTATGGTTCACAAACCTCAGTTCTGTGACTTCACACACCTCCATTCTATGACTTCACACACTTCCATTCTATGACTTCACACACCTCCATTCTATGACTTCACACACCTCCATTGAATGACTTTACACAACTCCATTCTGAGTTCACACATCTCCATTCCAGGACTTCACACACCTCCATTCTGACTTCACACACCTCCATTCTATGACTTCACACACCTGCATTCTGTGACTTCACACACCTCCATTCCATGAGTTCACACACCTCCGTTCTGTGACTTCACACACCGCCATTCTATGACTTCACACACCTCCATACTATGACATCACACACCTCCTTTCCTTGACTTCACACACCTCCATTCTATGACTTCACACACCTCCTTTCTGTGACTTCACACACCTGCATTCTGACTTCAAAAACCTCCTTTCTATGACTTCAAACACCGCCATTCTATGACTTCACATTCCTCCATTCTATGACTTCACACACCTCCTTTCTGTGACTTCACACACTTCCATTGTTTGACTTCACAAAGCTCCATTCTATGACATCACACCTCCATTCTATGACTTCACACCCTTCTATTCTCTGACTTCACACACCTGCATTCTATGACTTCACACACCTCCATTCTATGACTTCAGACACCTCCATTCTATGACTTCACACACTTCCATTCTATGACTTCACACACCTCCATTCTATGACTTCACACACCTCCATTCCAGTACTTCACACACCTCCATTCTGACTTCACACACCTCCATTCTGTGACTTCACACCCCTCCAGTCTATGACTTCACACATCTCCATTCTGATTTCCAACACTTCAATTCTGAGAATTCTCACACCTCCATTCTGACTTCACACTCCTCCATTTTGTGACTTCACACACCTAAATTCTATGACTTCCCACACCTCAATTTTGAATTCACACACCTCCATTCTATGAGTTCACACACCTCCATTCTATCACTACACACACCTCCATTCTGTGACTTCACACACCTCCATTCGATTAATTCACACACCTCAATTGTGACTTCACACACCTCCATTCCATGAGTTCACACACCTCCATTCTGTGACTTCACACACCGCCATTCTATGACTTCACACACCTGCATACTATGATATCACACACCTCCTTTCCTTGACTTCACACACCTCCCTTCTATGACTTCACACACCTCCATTCTGTGACTTCAGACACCTCCATTCTGACTTCACACACCTCCATTTTGTGACTTCACACACCTCCATTCTATGACTGCGTTCACCTACACTGTGACTTCACACACCTCCCTTCTATGAGTTCACACACCGCAATTTTATAACTTCACACACCTCCATTCTGTCACTTCACACACCTGCATTCCATGACTTCACACTCCTCCATTCTGTGACTTCACACACCTCCATTCTATCACTTCACACACCTCCATTCTATGACTTCCCAAACCTCCGTTCCGACTTCACACACCTCCATTCTATGACTTCGCACACCTCCATTCTATGATTTCGCACACCTCCATTCTGTGACTTCACACACCTCCATTCTGTGACTTGAAACCCTCCATTCTATGACTTCACACAGCTCCATTGTATGAGTTGACACACCTCCATTGTATGACTTCACACAACTCCATTCTGTGACTTCACACACCTACATTCTATGGTTTAACACACCTCCATTCTATGACTTCACACATCTCTTCTCTGTGACTTCACACACTTCCATTGTTTGACTTCACAAAGCTCCATTCTATGACATCACACCTCCATTCTATGACTTCACACCCTTCTATTCTCTGACTTCACACACCTGCATTCTATGTCTTCACACACCTCCATTCTATGACTTCACACACCTGCATTCTGACTTCACAAACCTCCTTTCTATGACTCCAAACACCACCATTCTATGACTTCACACACCTCCATTCTGTGACTTCACACACCTCCTTTCTGTGACTTCACACACTTCCATTGTTTGACTTCACAAAGCTCCATTCCATGACTTCACACACCTCCATTCTGTGACTTCACACACCTCGATTCTATGACTTCACACACCACCATTTTATGACTTCACACATCTCCATTCTGTGTCTTCACACACCTCCATTGTGTGATTTCACACACCTCCATTCTATGACATCACACACCTCCTTTCTGTGACTTCACAAACCTCCATTTTTTTACTTCAAACACCTCCATTCTATGACTTCAAACAGCTCCATTTTTAATTCACACACCTCCATTCTATGAGTTCACACACCTCAATTCTATCACTTCACGCACCTCCATTCTGTGACTTCACACACCTCCTTTCGATTACTTCACACACCTCCATTGTGACTTCACACACCTCCATTGCATGAGTTCACACACCTCCAATCTATGACTTCACACCTCCATTTTATGAGTTCACACACCTCCATTCTATGACTTCACACACTTCCATTGTGACGTCACACACCTCCATTCTATGAGTTCACACACCTCCATTCTGACTTCACACACCCCCATTCTATGATTTCACACCTCCATTCTGAATTCACACAGCTCCATTCTGTGACTTCACCAAACTCCATTCTATGATTTCACACACCTCTATACTATGTCTTCATACATCTCCATCTATGACTTCACACACCTCCATTCTGAGTTCACACACCTCCATTCTGTGACTTCACACACTTCCATTCTGACTTCACACACCTCCATTTTATGACTTCACACACCTTCATTTTGTGACTTCACACACTTCCATTGTGACGTCATACACCTCAATCCTATGAGTTCACACACCTCCATTCTATGACTTCACACACCTCCATTCTGACTTCACAAACCTCTATTCTATGACTTCGCACACCTCCATTCTGACATCTCACACCTCCATTCTATGACTTCACAGGCTTCGTATCTGTGACTTCACTCACCTTCACTCTATGACTTCACCCAACTCCATTCTGTGACTTCACACACCTCCATTCTATGACTTCACACAGCTCCACTGTATGAGTTCACACACCTCCATTGGATGACTTCACACAACTCCATTCTTTGACTTCACACACCTCCATTCTGTGACTTCACACACTTCCATTCTGACTTCACACACCTCCATTTTATGACTTCACACACCTCCATTTTGTGACTTCACACACTTCCATTGTGACGTTATACACCTCAATCCTATGAGTTCACACACCTCCATTCTATGACTTCACACACCTCCATTCTGACTTCACAAACCTCTATTCTATGACTTCGCACACCTCCATTCTGACATCACACACCTCCATTCTATGACTTCACAGGCTTCGAATCTGTGACTTCACCCACCTCCATTCTGTGACTTCACACACCTCCATTCTGTGACTTCACACACCTCCATTCTATGACTTCGTTCACCTACACTGTGACTTCACACACCTCCCTTCTATGAGTTCACACACCGCAATTTTATGACTTCACACACCTCCATTCTGTCACCTCACACACCTGCATTCCATGACTTCACACTCCTCCATTCTGTGACTTCACACACCTCCATTCTATGACTTCACACACCTCCATTCTATGACTTCCCAAACCTCTGTTCCGACTTCACACACCTCCACTCTATGACTTCGCACACCTCCATTCTATGATTTCGCACACCTCCATTCTGTGACTTCACACACCTCCATTGTGTGACTTCAAACCCTCCATTCTATGACTTCACACAGCTCCATTGTATGAGTTGACACACCTCCATTGTATGACTTCACACAACTCCATTCTGTGACGTCACACACCTACATTCTATGGTTTAACACAACTCCATTCTATGACTTCACACACCTCCTCTGACTTCACACACCTCCATTCTATGACTTCACACACCTCCTCTGACTTCACACACCTCCATTCTATGACTTCACACACCACCTCTGACTTCACACACCTCCATTCTGTGACTTCACACACTTCAATTCTGTGATTCACACACGTTCATTCTTACTTCACAAACATCCATTCTTTGGCTTCACACCTCCATTCTATGACTGCACACATCTCCATTCTATGACTTCACACACGTCCATTCTGTGTCTTTACACACCTCTATTCTGAGTTTACACACCTCCATTCTGTTACTTCATACACCTCCATTCTGACTTCACACACCTCCTTTCTGTGACTTCACACACTTCCATTGTTTGACTTCACAAAGCTCCAATCCATGACTTCACACACCTCAATTCTGTGATTTCACACACCTCCATTCTATGACTTCACACACCACCTTTCTATGACTTCACACACCTCCATTCTGTGTCTTTACACACCTCCATTGTATGACTTCACATACCTCCATTTTTTACTTCACACACCTCCATTCTATTACTTCACACACCTCCATTCTATGACTTCACACACTTCCATTCTATGACTTCACACACTTCCATTCAGTGACTTTACACAACTCCATTCTGAGTTCACACATCTCCATTCCAGGACTTCACACACCTCCATTCTCACTTCACACACCTCCATTCTATGACTTCACACACCTGCATTGTGTGACTTCACAACCCTCTATTCTATGACTTCACACACCTCCATTCTGATTTCAAACACTTCCATTCTAAGAATTCGCACACCTCCATTCTGACTTCACACTCCTCCATTTTGTGACTTCACACACCTCCATTCTATGACTCCACACACCTCCATTGTGAATTCACACACCTCCATTCTATGAGTCCACACACCTCCATTCTATCACTTCACACACCTCCATTCTGTGACTTCACACACCTCCATTCGATTAATTCACACACCTCCATTGTGACTTCACACACCTCCATTCCATGAGTTCACACACCTCCATTCTGTGACTTCACACACCGCCATTCTATGACTTCACACACCTCCATACTATGACATCACACACCCCTTTCCTTGACTTCACACACCTCCATTGTTTGATTTCACACACCTCCATTCTATGACCTCACACACCTCCATTCTATGACTTCACACCCTTCTATTCTCTGAGTTCACACACCTGCATTCTATGACTTCACACACCTCCATTCTATGACTTCACACACCTGCATTCTGACTTCACAAACCTCCTTTCTATGACTTCAAACACCGCCATTCTTTGACTTCACACACCTCCATTCTATTTCTTCACACACCTCTTTTCTGTGACTTCACACACTTCCATTGTTTGACTTCACAAAGCTCCATTCCATGACTTCACACACCTCCATTCTGTGACTTCACACACCTCGATTCTATGACTTCACACACCACCATTCTATGACTTCACACACCTCCATTCTGTGTCTTCACACACCTCCATTTTATGAATTCACACACCTCCATTCTATGACATCACACACCTCCTTTCTGTGACTTCACAAACCTCCATTTTTTACTTCAAACACCTCCATTCTATGACTACAAACAGCTCCATTGTGAATTCACACACCTCCATTCTATGAGTTCACACACCTCCATTCTATCACTTCACACACCTGCATTCTGTGACTTCACACACCTCCAATCTATGACTTCACACCTCCATTCTATGAGTTCACCCACCTCCATTTTATGACTTCACACACCTCCCTTCTGTGACTTCACACACCTGCATTATATGACTTCACCCACCTCCATTCTATGACTTCACACCTCCATTCTGACTTCACACACCTCCATTCTGACTTCACACACCTCCATTCTATGACTTCACACACCATCTCTGACTTCACACACCTCCATTCTGTGATTCACACACGTTCATTCTTACTTCACAAACATCCGTTCTATGACTTCACACACCTCCATTCTATGACTTCACACACCTCCATTCTGTGACTTCACACACCTCCATTCTGTGTTCACACACGTCAATTCTGTGACTTCACACATCTCCATTCTGACTTCACACACCTCCATTCTATGACTTCACACAACTCCATTCTATGAGTTCACACACCTCCATTCTGTGACTTCACACACCTCCATTCTAGTTGACACACCTCCATTCTGTGACTTCATACACCTCCATTCTGACTTCACACAGCTCCATTCTCTGAATTCACATACCTCCATTCTTTCCCGTCACACACCTCCATTTTATGACTTCACACACCTTCATTCTTACTTCACAAACATCCATTCTATAACTTCACACACCTCCATTCTATAACTTTACGCACCTCCATTCTGTGACTTCACACACCTCCATTCTATGCCTTCACATACCTCCATTCTGTGACTTCACACACCCCCATTCTATGACTTCACACACTTCCATTGTGACGTCACACACCTCCATTCTATGAGTTCACACACCTCCATTCTATCACTACACACACCTCCATTCTGTGACTTCACACACCTCCATTCGATTAATTCACACACCTCAATTGTGACTTCACACACCTCCATTCCATGAGTTCACACACCTCCATTCTGTGACTTCACACACCGCCATTCTATGACTTCACACACCTGCATACTATGACATCACACACCTCCTTTCCTTGACTTCACACACCTCCCTTCTATGACTTCACACACCTCCATTCTGTGACTTCAGACACCTCCATTCTGACTTCACACACCTCCATTTTGTGACTTCACACACCTCCATTCTATGACTGCGTTCACCTACACTGTGACTTCACACACCTCCCTTCTATGAGTTCACACACCGCAATTTTATAACTTCACACACCTCCATTCTGTCACTTCACACACCTGCATTCCATGACTTCACACTCCTCCATTCTGTGACTTCACACACCTCCATTCTATCACTTCACACACCTCCATTCTATGACTTCCCAAACCTCCGTTCCGACTTCACACACCTCCATTCTATGACTTCGCACACCTCCATTCTATGATTTCGCACACCTCCATTCTGTGACTTCACACACCTCCATTCTGTGACTTGAAACCCTCCATTCTATGACTTCACACAGCTCCATTGTATGAGTTGACACACCTCCATTGTATGACTTCACACAACTCCATTCTGTGACTTCACACACCTACATTCTATGGTTTAACACACCTCCATTCTATGACTTCACACATCTCTTCTCTGTGACTTCACACACTTCCATTGTTTGACTTCACAAAGCTCCATTCTATGACATCACACCTCCATTCTATGACTTCACACCCTTCTATTCTCTGACTTCACACACCTGCATTCTATGTCTTCACACACCTCCATTCTATGACTTCACACACCTGCATTCTGACTTCACAAACCTCCTTTCTATGACTCCAAACACCACCATTCTATGACTTCACACACCTCCATTCTGTGACTTCACACACCTCCTTTCTGTGACTTCACACACTTCCATTGTTTGACTTCACAAAGCTCCATTCCATGACTTCACACACCTCCATTCTGTGACTTCACACACCTCGATTCTATGACTTCACACACCACCATTTTATGACTTCACACATCTCCATTCTGTGTGTTCACACACCTCCATTGTGTGATTTCACACACCTCCATTCTATGACATCACACACCTCCTTTCTGTGACTTCACAAACCTCCATTTTTTTACTTCAAACACCTCCATTCTATGACTTCAAACAGCTCCATTTTTAATTCACACACCTCCATTCTATGAGTTCACACACCTCAATTCTATCACTTCACGCACCTCCATTCTGTGACTTCACACACCTCCTTTCGATTACTTCACACACCTCCATTGTGACTTCACACACCTCCATTGCATGAGTTCACACACCTCCAATCTATGACTTCACACCTCCATTTTATGAGTTCATACACCTCCATTCTATGACTTCACACACTTCCATTGTGACGTCACACACCTCCATTCTATGAGTTCACACACCTCCATTCTGACTTCACACACCCCCATTCTATGATTTCACACCTCCATTCTGAATTCACACAGCTCCATTCTGTGACTTCACCAAACTCCATTCTATGATTTCACACACCTCTATACTATGTCTTCATACATCTCCATCTATGACTTCACACACCTCCATTCTGAGTTCACACACCTCCATTCTGTGACTTCACACACTTCCATTCTGACTTCACACACCTCCATTTTATGACTTCACACACCTTCATTTTGTGACTTCACACACTTCCATTGTGACGTCATACACCTCAATCCTATGAGTTCACACACCTCCATTCTATGACTTCACACACCTCCATTCTGACTTCACAAACCTCTATTCTATGACTTCGCACACCTCCATTCTGACATCTCACACCTCCATTCTATGACTTCACAGGCTTCGTATCTGTGACTTCACTCACCTTCACTCTATGACTTCACCCAACTCCATTCTGTGACTTCACACACCTCCATTCTATGACTTCACACAGCTCCACTGTATGAGTTCACACACCTCCATTGGATGACTTCACACAACTCCATTCTTTGACTTCACACACCTCCATTCTGTGACTTCACACACTTCCATTCTGACTTCACACACCTCCATTTTATGACTTCACACACCTCCATTTTGTGACTTCACACACTTCCATTGTGACGTTATACACCTCAATCCTATGAGTTCACACACCTCCATTCTATGACTTCACACACCTCCATTCTGACTTCACAAACCTCTATTCTATGACTTCGCACACCTCCATTCTGACATCACACACCTCCATTCTATGACTTCACAGGCTTCGAATCTGTGACTTCACCCACCTCCATTCTGTGACTTCACACACCTCCATTCTGTGACTTCACACACCTCCATTCTATGACTTCGTTCACCTACACTGTGACTTCACACACCTCCCTTCTATGAGTTCACACACCGCAATTTTATGACTTCACACACCTCCATTCTGTCACCTCACACACCTGCATTCCATGACTTCACACTCCTCCATTCTGTGACTTCACACACCTCCATTCTATGACTTCACACACCTCCATTCTATGACTTCCCAAACCTCTGTTCCGACTTCACACACCTCCACTCTATGACTTCGCACACCTCCATTCTATGATTTCGCACACCTCCATTCTGTGACTTCACACACCTCCATTGTGTGACTTCAAACCCTCCATTCTATGACTTCACACAGCTCCATTGTATGAGTTGACACACCTCCATTGTATGACTTCACACAACTCCATTCTGTGACGTCACACACCTACATTCTATGGTTTAACACAACTCCATTCTATGACTTCACACACCTCCTCTGACTTCACACACCTCCATTCTATGACTTCACACACCACCTCTGACTTCACACACCTCCATTCTGTGACTTCACACACCTCAATTCTGTGATTCACACACGTTCATTCTTACTTCACAAACATCCATTCTTTGGCTTCACACCTCCATTCTATGACTGCACACATCTCCATTCTATGACTTCACACACGTCCATTCTGTGTCTTTACACACCTCTATTCTGAGTTTACACACCTCCATTCTGTTACTTCATACACCTCCATTCTGACTTCACACACCTCCTTTCTGTGACTTCACACACTTCCATTGTTTGACTTCACAAAGCTCCAATCCATGACTTCACACACCTCAATTCTGTGATTTCACACACCTCCATTCTATGACTTCACACACCACCTTTCTATGACTTCACACACCTCCATTCTGTGTCTTTACACACCTCCATTGTATGACTTCACATACCTCCATTTTTTACTTCACACACCTCCATTCTATTACTTCACACACCTCCATTCTATGACTTCACACACTTCCATTCTATGACTTCACACACTTCCATTCAGTGACTTTACACAACTCCATTCTGAGTTCACACATCTCCATTCCAGGACTTCACACACCTCCATTCTCACTTCACACACCTCCATTCTATGACTTCACACACCTGCATTGTGTGACTTCACAACCCTCTATTCTATGACTTCACACACCTCCATTCTGATTTCAAACACTTCCATTCTAAGAATTCGCACACCTCCATTCTGACTTCACACTCCTCCATTTTGTGACTTCACACTCCTCCATTCTATGACTCCACACACCTCCATTGTGAATTCACACACCTCCATTCTATGAGTCCACACACCTCCATTCTATCACTTCACACACCTCCATTCTGTGACTTCACACACCTCAATTCGATTAATTCACACACCTCCATTGTGACTTCACACACCTCCATTCCATGAGTTCACACACCTCCATTCTGTGACTTCACACACCGCCATTCTATGACTTCACACACCTCCATACTATGACATCACACACCCCTTTCCTTGACTTCACACACCTCCATTGTTTGATTTCACACACCTCCATTCTATGACCTCACACACCTCCATTCTATGACTTCACACCCTTCTATTCTCTGAGTTCACACACCTGCATTCTATGACTTCACACACCTCCATTCTATGACTTCACACACCTGCATTCTGACTTCACAAACCTCCTTTCTATGACTTCAAACACCGCCATTCTTTGACTTCACACACCTCCATTCTATTTCTTCACACACCTCTTTTCTGTGACTTCACACACTTCCATTGTTTGACTTCACAAAGCTCCATTCCATGACTTCACACACCTCCATTCTGTGACTTCACACACCTCGATTCTATGACTTCACACACCACCATTCTATGACTTCACACACCTCCATTCTGTGTCTTCACACACCTCCATTTTATGAATTCACACACCTCCATTCTATGACATCACACACCTCCTTTCTGTGACTTCACAAACCTCCATTTTTTACTTCAAACACCTCCATTCTATGACTACAAACAGCTCCATTGTGAATTCACACACCTCCATTCTATGAGTTCACACACCTCCATTCTATCACTTCACACACCTGCATTCTGTGACTTCACACACCTCCAATCTATGACTTCACACCTCCATTCTATGAGTTCACCCACCTCCATTTTATGACTTCACACACCTCCCTTCTGTGACTTCACACACCTGCATTATATGACTTCACCCACCTCCATTCTATGACTTCACACCTCCATTCTGACTTCACACACCTCCATTCTGACTTCACACACCTCCATTCTATGACTTCACACACCATCTCTGACTTCACACACCTCCATTCTGTGATTCACACACGTTCATTCTTACTTCACAAACATCCGTTCTATGACTTCACACACCTCCATTCTATGACTTCACACACCTCCATTCTGTGACTTCACACACCTCCATTCTGTGTTCACACACGTCAATTCTGTGACTTCACACATCTCCATTCTGACTTCACACACCTCCATTCTATGACTTCACACAACTCCATTCTATGAGTTCACACACCTCCATTCTGTGACTTCACACACCTCCATTCTAGTTGACACACCTCCATTCTGTGACTTCATACACCTCCATTCTGACTTCACACAGCTCCATTCTCTGAATTCACATACCTCCATTCTTTCCCGTCACACACCTCCATTTTATGACTTCACACACCTTCATTCTTACTTCACAAACATCCATTCTATAACTTCACACACCTCCATTCTATAACTTTACGCACCTCCATTCTGTGACTTCACACACCTCCATTCTATGCCTTCACATACCTCCATTCTGTGACTTCACACACCCCCATTCTATGACTTCACACACTTCCATTGTGACGTCACACACCTCCATTCTATGAGTTCACACACCTCCATTCTGACTTCACACACCCCATTCTGACTTCACAAACCTCTATTCTATGACTTCGCACACCTCCATTCTGACATCACACACCTCCATTCTATGACTTCACAGACTTCGAATCTGTGACTTCACTCACCTCCACTCTATGACTTCACCCACCTCCATTCTGTGACTTCACACACCTCCATTCTATGACTTCACACAGCTCCATTGTATGAGTTCACACACCTCCATTGTATGACTTCACACCACTCCATTCTGTGACTTCACACACCTACATTCTATGGTTCACAAACCTCAGTTCTGTGACTTCACACACCTCCATTCTATGACTTCACAAACTTCCATTCTATGACTTCACACACCTCCATTCTATGACTTCACACACCTCCATTGAATGACTTTACACAACTCCATTCTGAGTTCACATATCTCCATTCCAGGACTTCACACACCTCCATTCTGACTTCACACACCTCCATTCTATGACTTCACACACCTGCATTCTGTGACTTCACACACCTCCATTCCATGAGTTCACACACCTCCGTTCTGTGACTTCACACACCGCCATTCTATGACTTCACACACCTCCATACTATGACATCACACACCTCCTTTCCTTGACTTCACACACCTCCATTCTATGACTTCACACACCTCCTTTCTGTGACTTCACACACCTGCATTCTGACTTCAAAAACCTCCTTTCTATGACTTCAAACACCGCCATTCTATGACTTCACATTCCTCCATTCTATGACTTCACACACCTCCTTTCTGTGACTTCACACACTTCCATTGTTTGACTTCACAAAGCTCCATTCTATGACATCACACCTCCATTCTATGACTTCACACCCTTCTATTCTCTGACTTCACACACCTGCATTCTCTGACTTCAGACACCTCCATTCTATGACTTCACACACTTCCATTCTATGACTTCACACACCTCCATTCTATGACTTCACACACCTCCATTCCAGTACTTCACACACCTCCATTCTGACTTCACACACCTCCATTCTGTGACTTCACACCCCTCCAGTCTATGACTTCACACACCTACATTCTGATTTCCAACACTTCAATTCTGAGAATTCTCACACCTCCATTCTGACTTCACACTCCTCCATTTTGTGACTTCACACACCTAAATTCTATGACTTCCCACACCTCAATTTTGAATTCACACACCTCCATTCTATGAGTTCACACACCTCCATTCTATCACTACACACACCTCCATTCTGTGACTTCACACACCTCCATTCGATTAATTCACACACCTCCATTGTGACTTCACACACCTCCATTCCATGAGTTCACACACCTCCATTCTGTGACTTCACACACCGCCATTCTATGACTTCACACACCTCCATACTATGACATCACACACCTCCTTTCCTTGACTTCACACACCTCCCTTCTATGACTTCACACACCTCCATTCTGTGACTTCAGACACCTCCATTCTGACTTCACACACCTCCATTTTGTGACTTCACACACCTCCATTCTATGACTTCGTTCACCTACACTGTGACTTCACACACCTCCCTTCTATGAGTTCACACACCGCAATTTTATAACTTCACACACCTCCATTCTGTCACTTCACACACCTGCATTCCATGACTTCACACTCCTCCATTCTGTGACTTCACACACCTCCATTCTATGACTTCACACACCTCCATTCTATGACTTCCCAAACCTCCGTTCCGACTTCACACACCTCCATTCTATGACTTCGCACACCTCCATTCTATGATTTCGCACACCTCCATTCTGTGACTTCACACACCTCCATTCTGTGACTTCAAACCCTCCATTCTATGACTTCACACAGCTCCATTGTATGAGTTGACACACCTCCATTGTATGACTTCACACAACTCCATTCTGTGACTTCACACACCTACGTTCTATGGTTTAACACACCTCCATTCTATGACTTCACACATCTCTTCTCTGTGACTTCACACACTTCCATTGTTTGACTTCACAAAGCTCCATTCTATGACATCACACCTCCATTCTATGACTTCACACCCTTCTATTCTCTGACTTCACACACCTGCATTCTATGACTTCACACACCTCCATTCTATGACTTCACACACCTGCATTTTGACTTCACAAACCTCCTTTCTATGACTCCAAACACCACCATTCTATGACTTCACACACCTCCATTCTGTGACTTCACACACCTCCTTTCTGTGACTTCACACACTTCCATTGTTTGACTTCACAAAGCTCCATTCCATGACTTCACACACCTCCATTCTGTGACTTCACACACCTCGATTCTATGACTTCACACACCACCATTCTATGACTTCACACATCTCCATTCTGTGTCTTCACACACCTCCATTGTGTGATTTCACACACCTCCATTCTATGACATCACACACCTCCTTTCTGTGACTTCACAAACCTCCATTTTTTTACTTCAAACACCTCCATTCTATGACTTCAAACAGCTCCACTGTGAATTCACACACCTCCATTCTATGAGTTCACACACCTCAATTCTACCACTTCACACACCTCCATTCTGTGACTTCACACACCTCCATTCGATTACTTCACACACCTCCATTGTGACTTAACACACCTCCATTGCATGAGTTCACACACCTCCAATCTATGACTTCACACCTCCATTTTATGAGTTCACACACCTCCATTCTATGACTTCACACACTTCCATTGTGACGTCACACACCTCCATTCTATGAGTTCACACACCTCCATTCTGACTTCACACACCCCCATTCTATGATTTCACACCTCCATTCTGAATTCACACAGCTCCATTCTGTGACTTCACCAAACTCCATTCTATGATTTCACACACCTCTATACTATGTCTTCATACATCTCCATCTATGACTTCACACACCTCCATTCTGAGTTCACACACCTCCATTCTGTGACTTCACACACTTCCATTCTGACTTCACACACCTCCATTTTATGACTTCACACACCTTCATTTTGTGACTTCACACACTTCCATTGTGACGTCATACACCTCAATCCTATGAGTTCACACACCTCCATTCTATGACTTCACACACCTCCATTCTGACTTCACAAACCTCTATTCTATGACTTCGCACACCTCCATTCTGACATCTCACACCTCCATTCTATGACTTCACAGGCTTCGTATCTGTGACTTCACTCACCTTCACTCTATGACTTCACCCAACTCCATTCTGTGACTTCACACACCTCCATTCTATGACTTCACACAGCTCCACTGTATGAGTTCACACACCTCCATTGTATGACTTCACACAACTCCATTCTTTGACTTCACACACCTCCATTCTGTGACTTCACACACTTCCATTCTGACTTCACACACCTACATTTTATGACTTCACACACCTCCATTTTGTGACTTCACACACTTCCATTGTGACGTTATACACCTCAATCCTATGAGTTCACACACCTCCATTCTATGACTTCACACACCTCCATTCTGACTTCACAAACCTCTATTCTATGACTTCGCACACCTCCATTCTGACATCACACACCTCCATTCTATGACTTCACAGGCTTCGAATCTGTGACTTCACCCACCTCCATTCTGTGACTTCACACACCTCCATTCTGTGACTTCACACACCTCCATTCTATGACTTCGTTCACCTACACTGTGACTTCACACACCTCCCTTCTATGAGTTCACACACAGCAATTTTATGACTTCACACACCTCCATTCTGTCACCTCACACACCTGCATTCCATGACTTCACACTCCTCCATTCTGTGACTTCACACACCTCCATTCTATGACTTCACACACCTCCATTCTATGACTTCCCAAACCTCTGTTCCGACTTCACACACCTCCACTCTATGACTTCGCACACCTCCATTCTATGATTTCGCACACCTCCATTCTGTGACTTCACACACCTCCATTCTGTGACTTCAAACCCTCCATTCTATGACTTCACACAGCTCCATTGTATGAGTTGACACACCTCCATTGTATGACTTCACACAACTCCATTCTGTGACGTCACACACCTACATTCTATGGTTTAACACAACTCCATTCTATGACTTCACACACCTCCTCTGACTTCACACACCTCCATTCTATGACTTCACACACCTCCTCGGACTTCACACACCTCCGTTCTATGACTTCACACACCACCTCTGACTTCACACACCTCCATTCTGTGACTTCACACACCTCAATTCTGTGATTCACACACGTTCATTCTTACTTCACAAACATCCATTCTTTGGCTTCACACCTCCATTCTATGACTGCACACATCTCCATTCTATGACTTCACACACGTCCATTCTGTGTCTTTACACACCTCTATTCTGAGTTTACACACCTCCATTCTGTTACTTCATACACCTCCATTCTGACTTCACACACCTCCTTTCTTTGACATCACACACTTCCATTGTTTGACTTCACAAAGCTCCATTCCATGACTTCACACACCTCAATTCTGTGATTTCACACACCTCCATTCTATGACTTCACACACCACCTTTCTATGACTTCACACACCTCCATTCTGTGTCTTCACACACCTCCATTGTATGACTTCACATACCTCCATTTTTTACTTCACACACCTCCATTCTATTACTTCACACACCTCCATTCTATGACTTCACACACTTCTATTCTATGACTTCACACACTTCCATTCAGTGACTTTACACAACTCCATTCTGAGTTCACACATCTCCATTCCAGGACTTCACACACCTCCATTCTCACTTCACACACCTCCATTCTATGACTTCACACACCTGCATTCTGTGACTTCACACCCCTCTATTTTATGACTTCACACACCTCCATTCTGATTTCAAACACTTCCATTCTAGGAATTCGCACACCTCCATTCTGACTTCACACTCCTCCATTTTGTGACTTCACACACCTCCATTCTATGACTCCACACACCTCCATTGTGAATTCACACACCTCCATTCTATGAGTCCACACACCTCCATTCTATCACTTCACACACCTCCATTCTGTGACTTCACACACCTCCATTCGATTAATTCACACACCTCCATTGTGACTTCACACACCTCCATTCCATGAGTTCACACACCTCCATTCTGTGACTTCACACACCGCCATTCTATGACTTCACACACCTCCATACTATGACATCACACACCCCTTTCCTTGACTTCACACACCTCCATTGTTTGATTTCACACACCTCCATTCTATGACCTCACACACCTCCATTCTATGACTTCACACCCTTCTATTCTCTGAGTTCACACACCTGCATTCTATGACTTCACACACCTCCATTCTATGACTTCACACACCTGCATTCTGACTTCACAAACATCCTTTCTATGACTTCAAACACCGCCATTCTTTGACTTCACACACCTCCATTCTATTTCTTCACACACCTCTTTTCTGTGACTTCACACACTTCCATTGTTTGACTTCACAAAGCTCCATTCCATGACTTCACACACCTCTATTCTGTGACTTCACACACCTCGATTCTATGACTTCAAACACCACCATTCTATGACTTCACACACCTCCATTCTGTGTCTTCACACACCTCCATTTTATGAATTCACACACCTCCATTCTATGACATCACACACCTCCTTTCTGTGACTTCACAAACCTCCATTTTTTACTTCAAACACCTCCATTCTATGACTACAAACAGCTCCATTGTGAATTCACACACCTCCATTCTATGAGTTCACACACCTCCATTCTATCACTTCACACACCTGCATTCTGTGACTTCACACACCTCCAATCTATGACTTCACACCTCCATTCTATGAGTTCACCCACCTCCATTTTACGACTTCACACACCTCCCTTCTGTGACTTCACACACCTGCATTATATGACTTCACCCACCTCCATTCTATGACTTCACACCTCCATTCTGACTTCACACACCTCCATTCTGACTTCACACACCTCCATTCTATGACTTCACACACCATCTCTGACTTCACACACCTCCATTCTGTGATTCACACACGTTCATTCTTACTTCACAAACATCCGTTCTATGACTTCACACACCTCCATTCTATGACTTCACACACCTCCATTCTGTGACTTCACACACCTCCATTCTGTGTTCACACACCTCAATTCTGTGACTTCACACATCTCCATTCTGACTTCACACACCTCCATTCTATGACTTCACACAACTCCATTCTATGAGTTCACACACCTCCATTCTGTGACTTCACACACCTCCATTCTAGTTGACACACCTCCATTCTGTGACTTCATACACCTCCATTCTGACTTCACACAGCTCCATTCTCTGAATTCACATACCTCCATTCTTTGCCGTCACACACCTCCATTTTATGACTTCACACACCTTCATTCTTACTTCACAAACATCCATTCTATAACTTCACACACCTCCATTCTATAACTTTACGCACCTCCATTCTGTGACTTCACACACCTCCATTCTATGCCTTCACATACCTCCATTCTGTGACTTCACACACCCCCATTCTATGACTTCACACACTTCCATTGTGACGTCACACACCTCCATTCTATGAGTTCACACACCTCCATTCTGACTTCACACACCCCCATTCTGACTTCACAAAACTCTATTCTATGACTTCGCACACCTCCATTCTGACATCACACACCTCCATTCTATGACTTCACAGACTTCGAATCTGTGACTTCACTCACCTCCACTCTATGACTTCACCCACCTCCATTCTGTGACTCACACACCTCCATTCTATGACTTCACACAGCTCCATTGTATGAGTTCACACACCTCCATTGTATGACTTCACACCACTCCATTCTGTGACTTCACACACCTACATTCTATGGTTCACAAACCTCAGTTCTGTGACTTCACACACCTCCATTCTATGACTTCACAAACTTCCATTCTATGACTTCACACACCTCCATTCTATGACTTCACACACCTCCATTGAATGACTTTACACAACTCCATTCTGAGTTCACACATCTCCATTCCAGGACTTCACACACCTCCATTCTGACTTCACACACCTCCATTCTATGACTTCACACACCTGCATTCTGTGACTTCACACACCTCCATTCCATGAGTTCACACACCTCCGTTCTGTGACTTCACACACCTCCATTCTATGACTTCACACACCTCCTTTCTGTGACTTCACACACCTGCATTCTGACTTCAAAAACCTCCTTTCTATGACTTCAAACACCGCCATTCTATGACTTCACATTCCTCCATTCTATGACTTCACACACCTCCTTTCTGTGACTTCACACACTTCCATTGTTTGACTTCACAAAGCTCCATTCTATGACATCACACCTCCATTCTATGACTTCACACCCTTCTATTCTCTGACTTCACACACCTGCATTCTATGACTTCACACACCTCCATTCTATGACTTCAGACACCTCCATTCTATGACTTCACACACTTAAATTCTATGACTTCACACACCTCCATTCTATGACTTCACACACCTCCATTCCAGTACTTCACACACCTCCATTCTGACTTCACACACCTCCATTCTGTGACTTCACACCCCTCCAGTCTATGACTTCACACACCTACATTCTGATTTCCAACACTTCAATTCTGAGAATTCTCACGCCTCCATTCTGACTTCACACTCCTCCATTTTGTGACTTCACACACCTAAATTCTATGACTTGCCACACCTCAATTTTGAATTCACACACCTCCATTCTATGAGTTCACACACCTCCATTCTATCACTACACACACCTCCATTCTGTGACTTCACACACCTCCATTCGATTAATTCACACACCTCCATTGTGACTTCACACACCTCCATTCCATGAGTTCACACACCTCCATTCTGTGACTTCACACACCGCCATTCTATGACTTCACACACCTCCATACTATGACATCACACACCTCCTTTCCTTGACTTCACACACCTCCCTTCTATGACTTCACACACCTCCATTCTGTGACTTCAGACACCTCCATTCTGACTTCACACACCTCCATTCTATGACTTCGTTCACCTACACTGTGACTTCACACACCTCCCTTCTATGAGTTCACACACCGCAATTTTATAACTTCACACACCTCCATTCTGTCACTTCACACACCTGCATTCCATGACTTCACACTCCTCCATTCTGTGACTTCACACACCTCCATTCTATCACTTCACACACCTCCATTCTATGACTTCCCAAACCTCCGTTCCGACTTCACACACCTCCATTCTATGACTTCGCACACCTCCATTCTATGATTTCGCACACCTCCATTCTGTGACTTCACACACCTCCATTCTGTGACTTCAAACCCTCCATTCTATGACTTCACACAGCTCCATTGTATGAGTTGACACACCTCCATTGTATGACTTCACACAGCTCCATTCTGTGACTTCACACACCTACATTCTATGGTTTAACACACCTCCATTCTGTGACTTTAAACACCTCCATTCTGTGATTCACACACGTTCATTCTTACTTCACAAACATCCATTCTATGACTTCACACACCTCCATTCTATGACTTCACACAGCTCCATTGGATGAGTTCACACACCTCCATTGTATGACTTCACACAACTCCATTCTGTGACTTCACACACCTACATTCTATGGTTCACAAACCTCCATTCTGTGACTTCACACACCTCCATTCTATGACTTCACACACCTCCATTCTATGACTTCACACACCTCTATTCTGTGATTCACACACGTTCATTCTTACTTCACAAACATCCATTCTATGACTTCACACACCTCCATTCTATGACTTCACACACCTCCTCTGACTTCACACACCTCCATTCTATGGCTTCACACACCTGCTCTGACTTCACACACCTCCATTCTTTGACTTCACACACCTCCATTCTGTGATTCACACACGTTCATTCTTACTTCACAAACATCCATTCTATGACTTCACACACCTCCATTCTATGACTTCACAAACCTCCATTCTATGACTTCACACACCTCCATTCTGTATCTTCACACACCTGTACTCTGAGTTCACACACCTCCATTCTGTGACTTCAGACACCTCCATTCTGACTTCACACACCTCCATTCTGTGACTTCACACACCTCCATTCTATGACTTCGTTCACCTCCACTGTGATTTCACACACCGCCCTTCTATGATTTCACACACCGCAATTCGGACTTCACACACCTCCATTCTGAGACTTCACACACCTTCCTTCTGACTTCAAACACTCCCATTCTATGACTTCGCACACCTCCATTCTGACCTCACACTCTTCCATTCTGTGACTTCAGACACCTCCATTTTTGACTTCTCACACCTCCATTGTGAATTCACACATCTCCATTCTATGATTTCACACACCTCTATTCTATGGCTTCACAGACCTCGATTGTGTGACTTCACACACCTTCATTCTATGACTTCGCACACCACCATTCTATGACTTCACACACCTCCATTCTGTGTCTTCACACACCTCCATTGTATGACTTCACACAACTCCATTCTATGACATCACACCCCTCCTTTCTGTGACTTCACAAACCTCCATTTTTTACTTCAAACACCTCCATTCTATGGCTTCAAACAGCTCCACTGTGAATTCACACACCTCCATTTATGAGTTCACACACCTCCATTCTATCACTTCACACACCTCCATTCTGTGACTTCACACACCTCCAATCTATGACTTCACACCTCCATTCTATGAGTTCACACACCTCCATTTTATGACTTCACACACCTCCCTTCTGTGACTTCACACACCTGCATTCTATGACTTCACCCACCTCCATTCTATGACTTCCCACCTCCATTCTGACTTCACACACCTCCATTCTGACTTCACACACCTCCATTCTATGACGTCACAAACCACCTCTGACTCCACACATCTCCATTCTGTGATTCACACACGTTCATTCTTACTTCACAAACATCCATTCTATGACTTCACACACCTCCATTCTATGACTTCACACACCTCCATTCTGTGACTTCACACACCTCCATTCTATGAGTTCACTAACCTCCATTCTGTGACTTCACACACCTCCATTCTGAGTTGACACACCTCCATTCTGTGACTTCACACACCTCCATTCTGACTTCACACACCTCCATTCTATGACTTCACACACCTCCATTCTATGAGTTCACACACCTCCATTCTGTGACTTCACACACCTCCATTCTGAGTTGACACACCTCCATTCTGTGACTTCACACACCTCCATTCTGACTTCACACAGCTCCATTCTCTGAATTCACATACCTCCATTCTTTGCCGTCACACACCTCCATTTTATGACTTCACACACCTTCATTCTTACTTCACAAACATCGATTCTATAACTTCACAAACCTCTATTCTATAACTTTACGCACCTCCATTCTGTGACTTCACACACCTCCATTCTATGACTTCACATACCTCCATTCTGTGACTTCACACACCTCTATTCTATGACTTCACACACTTCCATTGTGACGTCACACACCTCCATTATATGTGTTCACGCACCTCCATTCTGACTTCACACACCCCCATTCTATGATTTCACACACCTCCATACTATATCTTCATACACCTCCATCTATGACTTCACACACCTCCATTCTGAGTTCACACACCTCCATTCTGTGACTTCACACACCTTCATTTTATGACTTCACACACCTCCATTCTGTGACTTCACACACTTCCATTGTGACGTCACACACCTCAATCCTATGAGTTCACACACCTCCATTCTATGACTTCACACACCTCCATTCTATGACTTCACAAACCTCCATTCTATGACTTCACACACCTCCATTCTGTATCTTCACACACCTGTACTCTGAGTTCACACACCTCCATTCTGTGACTTCAGACACCTCCATTCTGACTTTACACACCTCCATTCTGTGACTTCACACACCTCCATTCTATGACTTCGTTCACCTCCACTGTGATTTCACACACCGCCCTTCTATGATTTCACACACCGCAATTCGGACTCACACACCTCCATTCTGTGACTTCACACACCTTCCTTCTGACTTCAAACACTCCCATTCTATGACTTCGCACACCTTCATTCTGACCTCACACTCTTCCATTCTGTGACTTCAGACACCTCCATTCTTTGACTTCTCACACCTCCATTGTGAATTCACACATCTCCATCCTATGATTTCACACACCTCTATTCTATGGCTTCACAGACCTCGATTGTGTGACTTCACACACCTCCATTCTATGACTTCACACCTCCATTCTGTGTCTTCACACACCTCCATTGTATGACTTCATACACCTCCATTTTATGACATCACACACCTCCTTTCTGTGACTTCACATACCTCCATTTTTTACTTCACACACCTCCATTCTATGACTCCACACACTTCCATTCTATGACTTCACACACTTCCATTCTATGAGTTCACACACCTCCATTCTATGACTTCACACACCTCCATTCTATGACTTTACATAACTCCATTCTGAGTTCACACATCTCCATTCCAGGACGTCACACACCTCCATTCTGACTTCACACACCTCCATTCTATGTATTCACACACCTCCATTCTGTGATTTCACACCCCTCCATTCTATGACTTCACACAACTCCATTCTGATTTCAAAAACTTCCATTCTAAGAATTCGCACACCTCCATTCTGACTTCACACTCCTCCAGTTTGTGACTTCACACACCTCCATTCTATGACTTCATACACCTCCATTCTATGGCTTCACACACGTCCATTCTGTGTCTTCACACACCTCTATTCTGAGTTCACACACCTCCATTCTTTGACTTCATACACCTCCATTCTGACTTCACACACCTCCTTTCTGTGACTTCACACACTTCCATTGTTTGACTACACAAAGCTCCATTCCATGACTTCACACACCTCCATTCTGTGACTTCACACACCTCGATTCTATGACTTCACACACCACCATTCTATGACTTCACACGCCTCCATTCTGTGTCTTCACACACCTCCATTTTATGACTTCACATACCTCCATTCTATGACATCACACACCTCCATTCTATGACTTCACACACTTCCATTCTACGACTTCACACACCTCCATTCTATGACTTCACACACCTCCATTCGATGATTTTACACAACTCCATTCTGAGTTCACACATCTCCATTCCAGGACTTCACACACCTCCATTCTGACTTCACACACCTCCATTCTATGACTTCACACACATCCATTCTGTGACTTAACAACCCTCCATTCTATGACTTCACACACCTCCATTCTGATTTCAAAGACTTCCATTCTAAGAATTCGCACACCTCCATTCTGACTTCACATTCCTCCATTTTGTGACTGCACATACCTCCATTCTATGACTTCACACACCTCCATTGTGAATTCACACACCTACATTCTATGAGTTCACACACCTCCATTCTATCACTTCACACACCTCCATTCTGTGACTTCACACACCTCCATTCGATTACTTCACACACCTCCATTGTGACTTCACACACCTCCTTTCCATGAGTTCACACACCTCCATTCTGTGACTTCACACATCGCCATTCTATGACTTCACACACCTCCATACTATGACATCACACACCTCCTTTCCTTGACTTCACACACCTCCATTGTTTGATTTCACACACCTCCATTCTATGACCTCACACACCTCCATTCTATGACTTCACACCCTTCTATTCTCTGACTTCACACGCCTGCATTCTATGACTTCACACACCTCCATTCTATGACTTCACACACCTGCATTCTGACTTCACAAACTTCCTTTCTATGACTTCAAACACCGCCATTCTATGACTTCACACACCTCCATTGTATGACTTCACACACCTCTTTTCTGTGACTTCACACACTTTCATTGTTTGACTTCACAAAGCTCCATTCCATGACTTCACACACCTCCATTCTATAACTTCACACACCTCGATTCTATGACTTCACACACCACCATTCTATGACTTCACACACCTCCATTCTGTGTCTTCACACACCTCCATTGTATGACTTCACACACCTCCATTCTCTGACATCACACACCTCCTTTCTGTGACTTCACAAACCTCCATTTTTTACTTCAAACACCTCCATTCTATGACTTCACACACCTCCTCTGACTTCACACACCTCCATTCTATGACTTCACACACCACCTCTGACTTCACACACCTCCATTCTGTGATTCACACACTTTCATTCTTACTTCACAAATATCCATTCTATGTCTTCACACACCTCCAGTCTATGACTTCACACACCTCCATTCTATGACTTCACACACCTCCATTTGTGTCTTTACTCACCTCTATTCTGAGTTCACACACCTCCATTCTGTGACTTCATACACCTCCATTCTGACTTCACACACCTCCTTTCTGTGAGTTCACACACTTCCATTGTTTGACTTCACAAAGCTCCATTCCATGACTTCACACACCTCCATTCTATGACTTCACACACCTCCATTGTGACTTCACACAACTCCATTCTATGAGTTCACACACCTCCATTCTATGACTTCACACAACTCCATTCTATTTGTTCACACACCTCAATTTTATGACTTCACACACCTCCATTCTGTCACTTCACACACCTGCATTCCATGACTTCACACTCCTTCATTCTGTGAGTTCACACACCTCCATTCTATTACTTCACACACCTCCATTTTATGACATCACACACGTATTTTCTGTGACTTCACACACCTCCATTGTTTGACTTCACACACCTCCATTCTATGACTTCACACACGTCCATTTTATGACTTCACACACTTCCATTCTATGACGTCACACACCTACATTCTATGACTTTACACACCTCCATTCTGTGACTTCACACACCTTCCTTCTGAATTCAAACGCTTCCATTCTATGACTTCGGAAACTCCATTCTGAGTTCACACACCTCCATTCTGTGACTTCATACACCGCCATTCTATGACTTCACACACCTCCATACTATGACATCACACACCTCCTTTCCTTGACTTCACACACCTCCACTGTTTGATTTCACACACCTCCATTCTATGACCTCACACACCACCATTCTCTGACTTCACACACCTGCATTCTGACTTCACCACCCTCCTTTCTATGACTTCAAACAACTCCATTCTATTACTTCACACACCTCCATTCTATGACTTTACATAACTCCATTCTGAGTTCACATACCTCCATTCGAGGAATTCACACACCTCCATTCTGATTTCACACACCTCCATTCTATGACTTCACACACCTCCATTCTGTGACTTCAAACCCCTTCATTCTATGACTTCACACACCTGCATTCTGATTTCAAACACTTCCATTCTAAGAATTCGCACACCTCCATTTTGACTTCACACTCCTCCATTTTGTGACTTCACACACCTCCATTCTATGACTTCACACACCTCCATTGTGAATTCACACACCTCCATTCTATGAGTTCACACACCTCCATTCTATCACTTCACACACCTCCATTCTGCGACTTCACACACCTCCATTCTGTGATTCACACACGTTCATTCTTACTTCACAAACATCCATTCTATGGCTTCACACACCTCCATTCTATGACTTCACACACCTCCATTCTACGACTTCACAAACCTCCATTCTGTGACTTCACACACCTCTATTCTGAGTTCACACACCTCCATTCTGTGACTTCATACACCTCCATTCTGACTTCACACACCTCCTTTCTGTGACTTCACACACTTCCATTGTTTGACTTCACAAAGTTCCATTCCATGACTTCACACACCTCAATTCTGTGACATCACACACCTCCATTCTATGACTTCACACACCACCATTCTATGACTTCACACACCTCCATTCTGTGTCTTCACACACCTCCATTGTATGACTTCACACACCTCCATTCTATGACATCACACACCTCCTTCCTGTGACTTCACATACCTCCATTTTTTACTTCACACACCTCCATTCTATGACTTCACAAACTTCCATTCTATGACTTCACACACCTCCATTCTATGACTTCACACACCTCCATTCTATGACTTTACACAACTCCATTCTGAGTTCACACATCTCCATTCCAGGACTTCACACACCTCCATTCTGACTTCACACACCTCCATTCTATGACTTCACACACCTCCATTCTTTGACTTCACACCCCTCCATTCTATGACTTCACACACCCCCATTCTGATTTCAAAAACTTCCATTCTAACAATTCGCACACCTCCATTCTGACTTCACACTCCTCCATTTTGTGACTTCACACACCTCCATTCTATGACTTCACACACCACCGTTGTGAATTCACACACCTCCATTCCATGAGTTCACACACCTCCATTCTATCACTTCACACACCTCCATTCTGTGACTTCACACACCTCCATTCGATTACTTCACACACCTCCATTGTGACTTCACACACCTCCATTCCATGAGTTCACACACCTCCATTCTGTGACTTCATACACCGCCATTCTATGACTTCACACACCTCCATACTATGACATCACACACCTCCTTTCCTTGACTTCACACACCTCCACTGTTTGATTTCACACACCTCCATTCTATGACCTCACACACCACCATTCTCTGACTTCACACACCTGCATTCTGACTTCACCACCCTCCTTTCTATGACTTCAAACAACTCCATTCTATTACTTCACACACCTCCATTCTATGACTTTACATAACTCCATTCTGAGTTCACATACCTCCATTCGAGGAATTCACACACCTCCATTCTGATTTCACACACCTCCATTCTATGACTTCACACACCTACATTCTGTGACTTCACACCCCTTCATTCTATGACTTCACACACCTGCATTCTGATTTCAAACACTTCCATTCTAAGAATTCGCACACCTCCATTTTGACTTCACACTCCTCCATTTTGTGACTTCACACACCTCCATTCTATGACTTCACACACCTCCATTGTGAATTCACACACCTCCATTCTATGAGTTCACACACCTCCATTCTATCACTTCACACACATCCATTCTGTGACTTCACACACCTCCATTCTGTGATTCACACACGTTCATTCTTACTTCACAAACATCCATTCTATGGCTTCACACACCTCCATTCTATGACTTCACACACCTCCATTCTATGACTTCACAAACCTCCATTCTGTGACTTCACACACCTCTATTCTGAGTTCACACACCTCCATTCTGTGACTTCATACACCTCGATTCTGACTTCACACACCTCCTTTCTGTGACTTCACACACTTCCATTGTTTGACTTCACAAAGTTCCATTCCATGACTTCACACACCTCAATTCTGTGACATCACACACCTCCATTCTATGACTTCACACACCACCATTCTATGACTTCACACACCTCCATTCTGTGTCTTCACACACCTCCATTGTATGACTTCACACACCTCCATTCTATGACATCACACACCTCCTTCCTGTGACTTCACATACCTCCATTTTTTACTTCACACACCTCTATTCTATCACTTCACACACGTCCATTCTATGACTTCACACACTTCCATTCTATGACTTCACACACCTCCATTCTATGACTTCACACACCTCCATTCTATGACTTTACACAACTCCATTCTGAGTTCACACATCTCCATTCCAGGACTTCACACACCTCCATTCTGACTTCACACACCTCCATTCTATGACTTCACACACCTCCATTCTGTGACTTCACACCCCTCCATTCTATGACTTCACACACCTCCATTCTGATTTCAAACACTTCCATTCTAAGAATTCGCACACCTCCATTCTGACTTCACACTCTTCCATTTTGTGACTTCACACACCTAAATTCTATGACTTCACACACCTCTATTTTGAAATCACACACCTCCATTCTATGAGTTCACACACCTCCATTCTATCCCTTCACACACCTCCATTCTTTGAGTTCACACACATCCATTGGATTACTTCACACATCTCCATTTTGACTTCACACACCTCCATTCCATGAGTTCACACACCTCCATTCTGTGACTTCACACACCGCCATTCTATGACTTCACACACCTCAATACTATGACATCACACACCTCCTTTCCTTGACTTCACACACCTCCATTGTTTGACTTCATAAACCTCCATTCTATGACCTCACACCTCCATTCTGTGACTTCATACACCTGCATTCTGACTTCACAAACCTCCTTTGTATGACTTCAAACACAGCCATTCTATGACTTCACACACCTCCATTCTATGACTTCACACAGGTCCTTTCTGTGACTTCACACACTTCCATTGTTTGACTTCACAAAGCTCCATTCCATGACTTCACACACCTCCATTGTATGACTTCACATACCTCCATTCTATGACATCACACACCTCCTTTCTGTGACTTCACAAACCTCCATTCTGTGACTTGACACACCTCCATTCGATTACTTCACACACCTCCATTGTGACTTCACACACCTCCATTCCATGAGTTCACACACCTCCAATCTATGACTTCACACCTCCATTCTATGAGTTCACACACCTCCATTCTATGACTTCACACACCTCCCTTCTTTGACTTCACACACCTGCATTCTATGATTTCACCCACCTCCATTCTATGACTTCACACCTCCATTCTGACTTCACATACCTCCGTTCTGTGACTTCACACACCTCCATTCTATGACTTCACACACCTCCATTCTATGACTTCACACCTCCATTCTGGCTTCACACACCTCCATTCTGACTTCACACACCTCCATTCTGTGACTTCACACACCTCCATTCTATCACTTCACACACCTCCATTGTATGACTTCACACACCTCCATTCTGTGTCTTCACACACCTCCATTTTGTGTTCACACACCTCAATTCTGTGACTTGACACATCTCCATTCTGACTTCACACGCCTCCATTCTATGACTTCACACACCTCCATTCTATGACTTCACACACCTCCATTCTGTGATTTCACACACCTACATTCTGAGTTGACACACCTCCATTCTATAACTTCACACACCTCCATTCTGTGATTTCACACACGTCCATTCTGAGTTGACACACCTCCATTCTGTGACTTCATACACCTCCATTCTGACTTCACACAGCTCCATTCTATGACTTCACACACCTCCATTCTTTGCCGTCACACACCTCCATTTTATGACTTCACACACCTTCATTCTTACTTCACAAACAAACATTCTATAACTTCCCACACCTCGATTCTATAACTTGACGCACCTCCATTCTGTGACTTCACACACCTCCATTATATGACTTCACACACTTCCATTGTGAGGTCACACACCTCCATTCTATGAGTTCACACACCTCCATTATGACTTCACACACCTCCATTCTATGACTTCACACACCTCCATTGTGACTTCACAGAACTCTATTCTATGAGTTCACACACCTCCGTTCTATGACTTCACACACCTCCCTTCTATGAGTTCACACTCCTCAATTTTATGACTTCACACACCTCCATTCTGTCACTTCACACACCTGCATTCCATGACTTCACAGTACTCCATTCTGTGACTTCACACACCTCCATTCTATGACATCACACACCTATTTTCTGTGACTTCACACACTTCCATTGTTTGACTTCACACACCTTCATTGTATGACTTCACACACGTCCATTTTATGACTTCACACACTTCCCTTCTATGACTTCACACCCCTACATTCTATGACTTTACACACCTCCATTCTGTGACTTCACACACCTTCCTTCTGAATTCAAACGCTTCCATTCTATGACTTCGGAAACTCCATTCTGAGTTCACACAGCTCCATTCTATAAATTCTCACACCTCCATTCCATGACTTAACACACCTCCAATCTGACTTCACACACCTCCATTCTGTGACTTCACACACCTCCATTCTATGACTTCACACACCTCCATTGTGACTTCACACAACTCCATTCTATGACCTCACACACCTCCATTCTGACTCCACACACCTCCATTCTATGACTTCCCAAACCTCCGTTCCGACTTCGCACACCTCCATTCTATGATTTCGCACACCTCCATTCTATGATTTCGCACACCTCCATTCTGTGACTTCACACACCTCCATTCTGTGACCTCAAACCCTCCATTCTATGACTTCACACAGCTCCATTGTATGAGAACACACACCTACATTGTATGACTTCATACAACTCCATTCTGTGACTTCACACACCTCCATTCTATGATTTCACACACCTCCTCTCACTTCTCACACCTCCATTCTATGACATCACACACCTCCTTTCTGTGACTTCACAAACCTCCATTTTTTACTTCAAACACCTCCATTCTATGACTTCAAACAGATCCATTGTGAATTCACACACTTCCATTCTATGAGTTCACACACCTCCATTCTATCACTTCACACACCTCCATTCTGTGACTTCACACACCTCCATTCGATGACTTCACACACCTTCATTGTGACTTCACACACCTCCATTCCATGAGTTCACACACCTCCAATCTATGACTTCACACCTCCATTCTATGAGTTCACACAACTCCATTCTATGACTTCACACACCTCTCTTCTTTGATTTCACACACCTGAATTCCATGACTTCACACACCACCATTCTATGACTTCAAAAACCTCTATTCTTTGATTAAACAGACCTCCATTTTGACTTCACACACCTCCATTCTTTGACTTCACTCACCATAATTTTGACTTCACACACCTCCATTCTATGACTTCACACACCTCCATTCTGTGACTTCACACACCTCCATTTTGACTTCACACACCTCCATTCTGTGACTTCACACACCTCGATTCTGTGACTTCACATACCTCAATTCTTTAACTTCACCCACCTCCATTCTATGACTTGTCACACCTCAATTACATGGCTTCACACACCTCCATTATATGAGTTCACACACCTCCATTCTGACTTCACCCACCTCCATTCTATGTCTTCACACACATCCATTCTCTGACTTCACACTCCTCCATTCTATGACTGCACACACCTCCATTCTGTGAGTGCACACACCTCCATTCTATGACTTCACACACCTACATTGTGACTTCACACACCTTCCTTCTATGAGTTCAGACACCTCCATTCCTACTTCACACACCTCCATTCTATGACTTCACACACCTCCATTGTGACTTCACACAACTCCACTCTATAAGGTCACACACCTCAATTCTATGACTTCACAAACCTCCATTCTATGAGTTCACACACCTGCATTGTATGACTTCACACAACTCCATTCTGTGACTTCACACACCTACATTCTATGGCTTCACACACCTCCATTCTGTGACTTCACACACCTCCATTCTATGACTTCACACACCTCCTTTCTATGACTTCACGCACCCCCATTCTGATTTCAAAAACTTCCATTCTAAGAATTCGCACACCTCCATTCTGACTTCACACTCCTCCATTTTGTGACTTCACACACCTCCATTCTATGACTTCACACACCTCCGTTGTGAATTCACACACCTCCATTCCATGAGTTCACACACCTCCATTCTATCACTTCACACACCTCCATTCTGTGACTTCACACACCTCCATTCGATTACTTCACACACCTCCATTGTGACTTCACACACCTCCATTCCATGAGTTCACACACCTCCATTCTGTGACTTCACACACCGCCATTCTATGACTTCACACACCTCCATACTATGACATCACACACCTCCTTTCCTTGACTACACACACCTCCATTGTTTGATTTCACACACCTCCATTCTATGACCTCACATACCTCCATTCTCTGACTTCACACACCTGCATTCTGACTTCACAAACCTCCTTTCTATGACTTGAAACAACTCCATTCTATGACTTCACACACCTCCATTCTATGACTTTACATAACTCTATTCTGAGTTCACATATCGCCATTCGAGGAATTCACACACCTCCATTCTGATTTCAAACACCTCCATTCTATGACTTCACACACCTCCATTCTGTGACTTCACACCCCTCCATTCTATGACTTCACACACCTCCATTCTGATTTCAAACGCTTCCATTCTAAGAATTCGCACACCTCCATTTTGACTTCACACTCCTCCATTTTGTGACTTCAAACACCTCCATTCTATGACTTCACACACCTCCATTGTGAATTCACACACCTTCATTCTATGAGTTCACACACCTCCATTCTATCACTTCACACACCTCCATTCTGTGACTTCACACACCTCCATTCTGTGATTCACACACGTTCATTCTTACTTCACAAACATCCATTCTATGGCTTCACACACCTCCATTCTATGACTTCACACACCTTCATTCTATGACTTCACAAACCTCCATTCTGTGACTTCACACACCTATATTCTGAGTTCACACACCTCCATTCTGTGACTTCATACACCTCCATTCTGACTTCACACACCTCCTTTCTGTGACTTCACACACTTCCATTGTTTGGCTTCACAAAGCTCCATTCCATGACTTCACACACCTCAATTCTGTGACTTCACACACCTCCATTCTATGACTTCAAACACCACCATTCTATGACTTCACACAACTCCATTCTGTGTCTTCACACACCTCCATTGTATGACTTCACACACCTCCATTTTATGACATCACACACCTCCTTCCTGTGACTTCACATACCTCCATTTTTTACTTCACACACCAACATTCTATGACTTCACACACCTCCATTCTATGACTTCACACACTTCCATTCTATGACTTCACACACCTCCATTCTATGACTTCACACACCTCCATTCTATGACTTTACACAACTCCATTCTGAGTTCACACATCTCCATTCCAGGACTTCACACACCTCCATTCTGACTTCACACACCTCCATTCTATGACTTCACACACCTCCATTCTGTGACTTCACACCCCTCCATTCTATGACTTCACACATCTCCATTCTGATTTCAAACACTTCCATTCTAAGAATTCGCACACCTCCATTCTGACTTCACACTCTTCCATTTTGTGACTTCACACACCAAAATTCTATGACTTCACACACCTCTATTTTGAATTCACACACCTCCATTCTATGAGTTCACACACCTCCATTCTATCTCTTCACACACCTCCATTCTTTGAGTTCACACACCTCCATTGGATTAGTTCACACATCTCCATTTTGACTTCACACACCTCCATTCCATGAGTTCACACACCTCCATTCTGTGACTTCACACACCGCCATTCTATGACTTCACACACCTCCATACTATGACATCACACACCTCCTTTCCTTGACTTCACACACCTCCATTTTTTGACTTCATAAACCTCCATTCTATGACCTCACACCTCCATTCTATGACTTCTCACCCTTCTCTTCTCTGACTTCACACACCTGCATTCTATGACTTCACACACCTCCATTCTATGACTTCATACACCTGCATTCTGACTTCACAAACCTCCTTTCTATGACTTCAAACACCGCCATTCTATGACTTCACACACCTCCATTCTATGACTTCACACAGGTCCTTTCTGTGAGTTCACACTCCTCAATTTTATGACTTCACACACCTCCATTCTGTCACTTCACACACCTGCATTCCATGACTTCACAGTACTCCATTCTGTGACTTCACACACCTCCATTCTATGACATCACACACCTATTTTCTGTGACTTCACACACTTCCATTGTTTGACTTCACACACCTTCATTGTATGACTTCACACACGTCCATTTTATGACTTCACACACTTCCCTTCTATGACTTCACACCACTACATTCTATGACTTTACACACCTCCATTCTGTGACTTCACACACCTTCCTTCTGAATTCAAACGCTTCCATTCTATGACTTCGGAAACTCCATTCTGAATTCACACACCTCCATTCTATGAATTCTCACACCTCCATTCAATGACTTCACACACCTCCAATCTGACTTCACACACCTCCATTCTGTGACTTCACACACCTCCATTCTGACTTCACACACCTGGATTCTATGACTGCACACACCACCATTCTGTGACTTCACACACCTCCATTCTATGACTTCACACACGTCCATTGTGACTTCACACAACTCCATTCTATGACTTCACACAACTCCATTATGACTTCACACACCTCCATTCTATGACTTCCCAAACCTCCGTTCCGACTTCACACACCTCCATTCTATGACTTCGCACACCTCCATTCTATGATTTCGCACACCTCCATTCTGTGACTTCACACACCTCCATTCTGTGACCTCAAACCCTCCATTCTATGACTTCACACAGCTCCATTGTATGAGAACACACACCTACATTGTATGACTTCATACAACTCCATTCTGTGGCTTCACACACCTACATTCTATGGCTTCACACAACTCCATTCTGTGACTTCACACACCTACATTCTATGGCTTCACACACCTCCATTCTATGATTTCACACACCTCCTCTCACTTCTCACACCTCCATTCTATGACATCACACACCTCCTTTCTGTGACTTCACAAACCTCCATTTTTTACTTCAAACACCTCCATTCTATGACTTCAAACAGATCCATTGTGAATTCACACACTTCCATTCTATGAGTTCACACACCTCCATTCTATCACTTCACACACCTCCATTCTGTGACTTCACACACCTCCATTCGATGACTTCACACACCTTCATTGTGACTTCACACACCTCCATTCCATGAGTTCACACACCTCCAATCTATGACTTCACACCTCCATTCTATGGGTTCACACAACTCCATTCTATGACTTCACACACCTCTCTTCTTTGACTTCACACACCTGAATTCTATGACTTCACCCACCTCCATTCTATGACTTCACACCTCCATTCTGACTTCACACAACTCCATTCTGTGACTTCACACACCTACATTCTATGGCTTCACACACCTCCTCTGACTTCACACAAATCCATTCTATGACTTCACACACCACCTCTGACTTCACACACCTCCATTCTGTGATTGCATACACCTCCATTCTGACTTCACACACCTCCTTTCTGTGACTTCACACACTTCCATTGTTTGACTTCACAAAGCTCCATTCCATGACTTCACACACCTGCATTCCATGACTTCAGACTCCTCCATTCTGTGACTTCACACACCTCCATTCTATGACTTCACACACCTCCATTCTGTGTCTTCACACACCTCCATTGTATGACTTCACGCACGTCCATTTTATGACTTCACACACCTCCATTCTATGACATCACACACCTATTTTCTGTGACTTCACACGCTTTCATTGTTTGACTTCACACACATTCATTCTATGACTTCACACACGTCCATTTTATGACTTCACACACTTCCCTTCTATGACTTCACACCCCTACATTCTATGACTTTACACACCTCCATTCTGTGACTTCACCAACCTTCCTTCTGAATTCAAACGCTTCCATTCTATGTCTTTGGAACCTCCATTCTGAGTTCACACACCTCCATTCTATGAATTCACACACCTCCATTCTGACTTCACACACCTGGATTCTATGATTTCACACACCTCCATTCTGTGACTTCACACACCTCCATTCTATGACTTCACACACCTCCATTGTGACTTCACACAACTCCATTCTATGACTTCACACACCTCCATTCTGTCTTCACACACCTCCATTCTATGACTTCCCAAACCTCCGTTCCGACTTCCCACACCTCCATGCTATGATTTCGCACACCTCCATTCTATGATTTCGCACAGCTCCATTCTGTGACTTCACACACCTCCATTCTGTGACTTCACACACTCCATTCTATGACTTCACACAGCTCCATTGTATGAGTTCACACACCTCCATTGTATGACTTCACACAACTCCATTCTGTGACTTCACACACCTACATTTTATGGCTTCACACACCTCCATTCTATGACTTCACACACCTCCTCTGACTTCACACACCTCCATTCTATGACTTCAAACACCACCTCTGACTTCACACACCTCCATTCTGTGACTTCACACACCTCCATTCTCTGACTCACACACGTTCATTCTTACTTCACAAACATCAATTCTATGACTTCACACAACTCCATTCTATGACTTCACACAACTGCATTCTATGACTTCACACACCTCCATTCTGTGTCTTTACACACCTCTATTCTGAGTTCACACACCTCCATTCTGTGACTTCATACACCTCCATTCTGACTTCACACACCTCCATTCTGTGACTTCTCACAACTCCATTATATGACTTCATTCACCTCCATTGTGACTTCACAAACCTCCATTCTATGAGTTTACACACCTCCATTCTGACTTCACACACCTCCATTCTAGACCTTCACACACCCAATTCTATGACTTCACACACTTCCATTCTATGACTTCACACACCTCCATTCTGAGTTCACACATCTCCCTTCTGTGACTTCACACACCTCCATTCTGACTTCACACACCTACATTCTATGACTGCACATACCTCCATTCTGTGACTGCACACACCTCCATTCTATGACTTCACACACCTCCATTGTGACTTCACACACCTTCATTCTATGAGTTCACACACCTCCATTCCGACTTCACACACTTCCATTCTGTGACTTCATACACCTTCCTTCTGACTTCAAACACTTCCATTCTATGACTTCGCAAACCTCCATTCTGAGTCCACACTCTTCCATTCTATGACTTCACACACCTCCATTGTGACTTCACACAACTCCATTCTAGGACTTCGCACACTTCCATTGTGACGTCACACACCTCCATTCTATGAATTCACAGACCTCGAATCTGTGATTCACTCACCTCCACTCTATAACTTCACATTCCTCCATTCTGTGACTTCCCACACCTCCTTTCTATGACTTCACACACCTTCATTCTTACTTCACAAACATACATGATATGACTTCACACACCTCCATTCTATGACTTCACACACCTCCATTATATGACTTCACACCTCTATTCTGACTTCACACCCCTCCATTCTGTGACTTCACACACCTCCATTCTATGACTTCACACACCTCCATTCTATGAATTCACACACTTCCATTCTATGACTGCACACACCTCCATTCTGTGACTTCACACACCTCCATTCTATGACTTCACGCACCTTCATTCTTACTTCACAAACATACATTCTATGACTTCACACACCTCCATTCTGTGACTTCATACACCTCCATTCTGACTTCACACACCTCCTTTCTGTGACTTCACACACTTCCATTGTTTGGCTTCACAAAGCTCCATTCCATGACTTCACACACCTCAATTCTGTGACTTCACACACCTCCATTCTATGACTTCAAACACCACCATTCTATGACTTCACACAACTCCATTCTGTGTCTTCACACACCTCCATTGTATGACTTCACACACCTCCATTTTTTGACATCACACACCTCCTTCCTGTGACTTCACATACCTCCATTTTTTACTTCACACACCAACATTCTATGACTTCACACACCTCCATTCTATGACTTCACACACTTCCATTCTATGACTTCACACACCTCCATTCTATGACTTCACACACCTCCATTCTATGACTTTACACAACTCCATTCTGAGTTCACACATCTCCATTCCAGGACTTCACACACCTCCATTCTGACTTCACACACCTCCATTCTATGACTTCACACACCTCCATTCTGTGACTTCACACCCCTCCATTCTATGACTTCACACATCTCCATTCTGATTTCAAACACTTCCATTCTAAGAATTCGCACACCTCCATTCTGACTTCACACTCTTCCATTTTGTGACTTCACACACCAAAATTCTATGACTTCACACACCTCTATTTTGAATTCACACACCTCCATTCTATGAGTTCACACACCTCCATTCTATCTCTTCACACACCTCCATTCTTTGAGTTCACACACCTCCATTGGATTAGTTCACACATCTCCATTTTGACTTCACACACCTCCATTCCATGAGTTCACACACCTCCATTCTGTGACTTCACACACCGCCATTCTATGACTTCACACACCTCCATACTATGACATCACACACCTCCTTTCCTTGACTTCACACACCTCCATTTTTTGACTTCATAAACCTCCATTCTATGACCTCACACCTCCATTCTATGACTTCTCACCCTTCTCTTCTCTGACTTCACACACCTGCATTCTATGACTTCACACACCTCCATTCTATGACTTCATACACCTGCATTCTGACTTCACAAACCTCCTTTCTATGACTTCAAACACCGCCATTCTATGACTTCACACACCTCCATTCTATGACTTCACACAGGTCCTTTCTGTGAGTTCACACTCCTCAATTTTATGACTTCACACACCTCCATTCTGTCACTTCACACACCTGCATTCCATGACTTCACAGTACTCCATTCTGTGACTTCACACACCTCCATTCTATGACATCACACACCTATTTTCTGTGACTTCACACACTTCCATTGTTTGACTTCACACACCTTCATTGTATGACTTCACACACGTCCATTTTATGACTTCACACACTTCCCTTCTATGACTTCACACCACTACATTCTATGACTTTACACACCTCCATTCTGTGACTTCACACACCTTCCTTCTGAATTCAAACGCTTCCATTCTATGACTTCGGAAACTCCATTCTGAATTCACACACCTCCATTCTATGAATTCTCACACCTCCATTCAATGACTTCACACACCTCCAATCTGACTTCACACACCTCCATTCTGTGACTTCACACACCTCCATTCTGACTTCACACACCTGGATTCTATGACTGCACACACCACCATTCTGTGACTTCACACACCTCCATTCTATGACTTCACACACGTCCATTGTGACTTCACACAACTCCATTCTATGACTTCACACAACTCCATTATGACTTCACACACCTCCATTCTATGACTTCCCAAACCTCCGTTCCGACTTCACACACCTCCATTCTATGACTTCGCACACCTCCATTCTATGATTTCGCACACCTCCATTCTGTGACTTCACACACCTCCATTCTGTGACCTCAAACCCTCCATTCTATGACTTCACACAGCTCCATTGTATGAGAACACACACCTACATTGTATGACTTCATACAACTCCATTCTGTGGCTTCACACACCTACATTCTATGGCTTCACACAACTCCATTCTGTGACTTCACACACCTACATTCTATGGCTTCACACACCTCCATTCTATGATTTCACACACCTCCTTTCTGTGACTTCACAAACCTCCATTTTTTACTTCAAACACCTCCATTCTATGACTTCAAACAGATCCATTGTGAATTCACACACTTCCATTCTATGAGTTCACACACCTCCATTCTATCACTTCACACACCTCCATTCTGTGACTTCACACACCTCCATTCGATGACTTCACACACCTTCATTGTGACTTCACACACCTCCATTCCATGAGTTCACACACCTCCAATCTATGACTTCACACCTCCATTCTATGGGTTCACACAACTCCATTCTATGACTTCACACACCTCTCTTCTTTGACTTCACACACCTGAATTCTATGACTTCACCCACCTCCATTCTATGACTTCACACCTCCATTCTGACTTCACACAACTCCATTCTGTGACTTCACACACCTACATTCTATGGCTTCACACACCTCCTCTGACTTCACACAAATCCATTCTATGACTTCACACACCACCTCTGACTTCACACACCTCCATTCTGTGATTGCATACACCTCCATTCTGACTTCACACACCTCCTTTCTGTGACTTCACACACTTCCATTGTTTGACTTCACAAAGCTCCATTCCATGACTTCACACACCTGCATTCCATGACTTCAGACTCCTCCATTCTGTGACTTCACACACCTCCATTCTATGACTTCACACACCTCCATTCTGTGTCTTCACACACCTCCATTGTATGACTTCACGCACGTCCATTTTATGACTTCACACACCTCCATTCTATGACATCACACACCTATTTTCTGTGACTTCACACGCTTTCATTGTTTGACTTCACACACATTCATTCTATGACTTCACACACGTCCATTTTATGACTTCACACACTTCCCTTCTATGACTTCACACCCCTACATTCTATGACTTTACACACCTCCATTCTGTGACTTCACCAACCTTCCTTCTGAATTCAAACGCTTCCATTCTATGTCTTTGGAACCTCCATTCTGAGTTCACACACCTCCATTCTATGAATTCACACACCTCCATTCTGACTTCACACACCTGGATTCTATGATTTCACACACCTCCATTCTGTGACTTCACACACCTCCATTCTATGACTTCACACACCTCCATTGTGACTTCACACAACTCCATTCTATGACTTCACACACCTCCATTCTGTCTTCACACACCTCCATTCTATGACTTCCCAAACCTCCGTTCCGACTTCCCACACCTCCATGCTATGATTTCGCACACCTCCATTCTATGATTTCGCACAGCTCCATTCTGTGACTTCACACACCTCCATTCTGTGACTTCACACACTCCATTCTATGACTTCACACAGCTCCATTGTATGAGTTCACACACCTCCATTGTATGACTTCACACAACTCCATTCTGTGACTTCACACACCTACATTTTATGGCTTCACACACCTCCATTCTATGACTTCACACACCTCCTCTGACTTCACACACCTCCATTCTATGACTTCAAACACCACCTCTGACTTCACACACCTCCATTCTGTGACTTCACACACCTCCATTCTCTGACTCACACACGTTCATTCTTACTTCACAAACATCAATTCTATGACTTCACACAACTCCATTCTATGACTTCACACAACTGCATTCTATGACTTCACACACCTCCATTCTGTGTCTTTACACACCTCTATTCTGAGTTCACACACCTCCATTCTGTGACTTCATACACCTCCATTCTGACTTCACACACCTCCATTCTGTGACTTCTCACAACTCCATTATATGACTTCATTCACCTCCATTGTGACTTCACAAACCTCCATTCTATGAGTTTACACACCTCCATTCTGACTTCACACACCTCCATTCTAGACCTTCACACACCCAATTCTATGACTTCACACACTTCCATTCTATGACTTCACACACCTCCATTCTGAGTTCACACATCTCCCTTCTGTGACTTCACACACCTCCATTCTGACTTCACACACCTACATTCTATGACTGCACATACCTCCATTCTGTGACTGCACACACCTCCATTCTATGACTTCACACACCTCCATTGTGACTTCACACACCTTCATTCTATGAGTTCACACACCTCCATTCCGACTTCACACACTTCCATTCTGTGACTTCATACACCTTCCTTCTGACTTCAAACACTTCCATTCTATGACTTCGCAAACCTCCATTCTGAGTCCACACTCTTCCATTCTATGACTTCACACACCTCCATTGTGACTTCACACAACTCCATTCTAGGACTTCACACACTTCCATTGTGACGTCACACACCTCCATTCTATGAATTCACAGACCTCGAATCTGTGATTCACTCACCTCCACTCTATAACTTCACATTCCTCCATTCTGTGACTTCCCACACCTCCTTTCTATGACTTCACACACCTTCATTCTTACTTCACAAACATACATGATATGACTTCACACACCTCCATTCTATGACTTCACACACCTCCATTATATGACTTCACACCTCTATTCTGACTTCACACCCCTCCATTCTGTGACTTCACACACCTCCATTCTATGACTTCACACACCTCCATTCTATGAATTCACACACTTCCATTCTATGACTGCACACACCTCCATTCTGTGACTTCACACACCTCCATTCTATGACTTCACGCACCTTCATTCTTACTTCACAAACATACATTCTATGACTTCACACACCTCCATTCTATGACTTCACACACCTCCATTCTGTGACTTCACACACCTCCATTCTGTGTTCACACACCTCAATTCTGTGACTTCACACACCTCCATTCTGACTTCACACACCTCCATTCTATGACTTCACACACCTCCATTCTATGACTTCACACACCTCCATTCTGTGACTTAACACACCTCCATTCTGAGTTGACACACCTCCATTCTGTGACTTCATACACCTCCATTCTGACTTCACACAGCTCCATTCTATGACTTCACACACCTCCATTCTATGACTTCACACACTTCCATTGTGACATCACACACCTCCATTCTATGAGTTCAAACACTTCCATTCTGACTTTACACACCTCCATTCTACGACTTCATACACCTCCATTCTGAATTCACACAGCTCCATTCTGTGACTTCAGCAAACTCCATTCTATGATTTCACACACCTCCATACTATGTCTTCACACGCCTCCATCTATGACTTCACACACCTCCATTCTGAGTTCACACACCTCCATTGTGTGACTTCACACACTTCCATTCTGACTTCACACACCTCCATTTTATGACTTCAAACACCATTCTGTGATTTCACACACTTCCATTGTGACGTCACACACCTCAATCCTATGAGTTTACACACCTCCATTCTATGACTTCACACACCTCCTCTGACTTCACACACCTCCATTCTATGACTTCACAAACCTCCATTCTGTGACTTCACACACCTCCATTATGTGACTTCACACACCGCCATTCTATGACTTCACACACCTCCATACTATGACATCACACACCTCCTTTCCTTGACTTCACACACCTCCATTGTTTGGCTTCACACACCTCCATTCTATGACCTCACACACCTCCATTCTATGACTTCACAACCTTCTCTTCTCTGACTTCACACACCTGCATTCTGTGACTTCACACACCTCCATTCTATGACTTCACACACCTGCATTCTGACTTCACAAACCTCCTTTCTATGATTTCAAACAACGCCATTCTATGACTTCACACACCTCCATTCCATGACTTCACACACCTCCTTTCTGTGACTTCACACACTTCCATTGTTTGACTTCACAAAGCTCCATTCCATGACTTCACACACCTACATTCGGTGACTTCAAACACCTCGATTCTATGACTTCACACACCACCATTCTATGACTTCACACACCTCCATTCTGTGTCTTCACATACCTCCATTTTATGACTTCACACCCTCCATTCTATGACATCACACACCTCCTTTCTGTGACTTCACAAACCTCCACTTTTTACTTGAATCACCTCCATTCTATGACTGCACACACCTCCATTCTGTGACTTCACACACCTCCATTCTATGACTTCACGCACCTTCATTCTTACTTCACAAACATACATTCTATGACTTCACACACCTCCATTCTATGACTTCACACACCTCCATTCTGTGACTTCACACACCTCCATTCTGTGTTCACACACCTCAATTCTGTGACTTCACACACCTCCATTCTGACTTCACACACCTCCATTCTATGACTTCACACACCTCCATTCTATGACTTCACACACCTCCATTCTGTGACTTAACACACCTCCATTCTGAGTTGACACACCTCCATTCTGTGACTTCATACACCTCCATTCTGACTTCACACAGCTCCATTCTATGACTTCACACACCTCCATTCTATGACTTCACACACTTCCATTGTGACATCACACACCTCCATTCTATGAGTTCAAACACTTCCATTCTGACTTCACACACCTCCATTCTACGACTTCATACACCTCCATTCTGAATTCACACAGCTCCATTCTGTGACTTCAGCAAACTCCATTCTATGATTTCACACACCTCCATACTATGTCTTCACACGCCTCCATCTATGACTTCACACACCTCCATTCTGAGTTCACACACCTCCATAGTGTGACTTCACACACTTCCATTCTGACTTCACACACCTCCATTTTATGACTTCAAACACCATTCTGTGATTTCACACACTTCCATTGTGACGTCACACACCTCAATCCTATGAGTTTACACACCTCCATTCTATGACTTCACACACCTCCTCTGACTTCACACACCTCCATTCTATGACTTCACAAACCTCCATTCTGTGACTTCACACACCTCCATTATGTGACTTCACACACCGCCATTCTATGACTTCACACACCTCCATACTATGACATCACACACCTCCTTTCCTTGACTTCACACACCTCCATAGTTTGGCTTCACACACCTCCATTCTATGACCTCACACACCTCCATTCTATGACTTCACAACCTTCTCTTCTCTGACTTCACACACCTGCATTCTGTGACTTCACACACCTCCATTCTATGACTTCACACACCTGCATTCTGACTTCACAAACCTCCTTTCTATGATTTCAAACAACGCCATTCTATGACTTCACACACCTCCATTCCATGACTTCACACGCCTCCTTTCTGTGACTTCACACACTTCCATTGTTTGACTTCACAAAGCTCCATTCCATGACTTCACACACCTACATTCGGTGACTTCAAACACCTCGATTCTATGACTTCACACACCACCATTCTATGACTTCACACACCTCCATTCTGTGTCTTCACATACCTCCATTTTATGACTTCACACACCTCCATTCTATGACATCACACACCTCCTTTCTGTGACTTCACAAACCTCCACTTTTTACTTCAATCACCTCCATTCTATGACTTCAAACAGCTCCATTGTGAATTTACACACCTCCATTCTATGAGTTCTCACACCTCCATTCTATCACTTCACACACCTCCATTCTGTGACTTCACACACCTCCATTCGATTACTTCACTCACCTCCATTGTGGTTTCACACTCCTCCATTTCATGAGTTCACACACCTCCATTCTATGACTTCACACCTCCATTCTATGAGTTCACACACCTCCATTCTATGACTTCACACACCTCCGTTCTGTGACTTCACACACCTGCATTCTATGACTTCACACACCTCCATTCTATGAATTCACACCTCCATTCTGACTTCACACACCTCCATTCTCTGGCTTCACACACCTCCATCCTACGACTTCACACACCTTCATTGTTACTTCACAATCATCCATTCTATGACTTCACACACCTCCATTCTATGACTTCACACACCTCCATTCTGAGACTTCACACACCTCCATTCTGTGTTCACACACCTCAATTCTGTGACTTCACATATCTCCATTCTGACTTCACACACCTCCATTCTATGACTTCACACACCTCCATTCTATGACTTCACACACCTCCATTCTATGACTTCACACACCTCCATTCTGAGTTGACACACCTCCGTTCTGTGACTTCATACACCTCCGTTCTGACTTCACACAGCTCCATTCTATGACTTCACATACCTCCATTCTTTGCCGTCACACACCTCCATTTTATGACTTCACACACCTTCTTTCTTACATCACAAACGTCCATTCTATCAGTTCACACACCTCCATTCTATAACTTCACGCACCTCCATTCTGTGACTTCACACACCTCCATTCTATGACTTCACATACCTCCATTCTGTGACTTCACACACCTCCATTCTATGACTTCACACACTTCCATTGTGACGTCACACACCTCCATTCTATGAGTTCACACACCTGCGTTCTGACTTCACACACCCTCATTCTATGACTTCACACACCTCCATTCTGAGTTCACACACCTCCATTCTGTGACTTCACACACTTCCATTCTGACTTCACACACCTCCATTTTATGACTTCACACACCTCCATTCTGTGACTTCACACCATTCCATTGTGAGGTCACACACCTCAATCCTATGAGTTCACACACCTCCATTCTATGACTTCACACACCTCCATTCTGACTTCACAAACCTCTATTCTATGACTTCGCACACCTCCATTCTGACATCACACACCTCCATTCTATGACTTCACAGACTTCGAATCTGTGACTTCACTTACCTCAACTCTATGACTTCACCCACCTCCATTCTGTGACTTCACACACCTCCATTCTATGACTTCACACAACTCCATTGTATGAGTTCACACACCTCCATTGTATGACTTCACACAACTCCATTCTGTGATTTCACAGAACTACATTCTATGGTTCAAAAACCACCATTCTGTGACTTCACACACCTCCATTCTATGACTTCACACACCTCCATTCTATGACTTCACACACCTCCATTCTGTGATTCACACACGTTCATTCTTACTTCACAAACATCCATTCTATGACTTCACACACCTCCATTCTATGACTTAACACACCTCCTCTGACTTCACACACCTCCATTCTGTGACTTCACACACCTGCATTCTGTGATTCACACACGTTCATTCTTACTTCACAAACATCCATTCTATGACTTCACACACCTGCATTCTATGACTTCACACACCACCATTCTATGACTTCACACACCTGCATTCTGTATCTTCACACTCATCTACTCTGAGTTCACACACCTCCATTCTGTGACTTCAGACAACTCCATTCTGACTTCACACACCTCCATTTTGTGACTTCACACAACTCCATTCTATGACTGCATTCACCTCCATTGTGACTTCACACACCTCCCTTCTATGAGTTCGCACACCGCAATTCGGACTTCACACACCTCCATTCTGTGACTTCACACGCCTTCCTTCTGACTTCAAACACTCCCATTCTATGACTTTGCACACCTCCATTCTGACCTCACAGTCTTCCATTCTGTGACTTCAGACACCTAAATTCTATGACTTCACACACCTCCATTGTGAATTCACACACCTCCGTTCTATGATTTCACACACCTCTATTCTATGGCTTCACAGACCTCGATTCTGTGACTTCACACACCTCCATTCTATGACTTCACACACCTCCATTGTGACTTCACACCTCTCCATTCTATGAGTTCACACACCTCCATTCTATGACTTCACACACCTCCATTCTATGAGTTCACACACCTCAATTTTATGACTTCACATACCTCCATTCTGTCACTTCACACACCTGAATTCCATGACTTCACATTCGGCCATTCTGAAACTTCACACACCTCCATTCTATGACTTCACACACCTCCATTCTATGACATCACACACCTATTTTCTATGACTTCACACACCTCCATTGTTTGAATTCACACACCTCCATTCCATGGCTTCACAGACGTCCATTTTATGACTTCACACACTTCCATTCTATGACTTCACACACCTACATTCTATGACTTCACACACCTCCATTCTGTGACTTCACACACCTCCAATCTGACTTCACACACCTCCATTCTGTGACTTCACACACCTCCATTCTGACTTCACACACCTGCATTCTATGACTTCACACACCTCCATTCTCTGACTTCACACACCTCCATTCTATGACTTCACACACCTCCATTGTGACTTCACACAACTCCATTCTATGACTTCACAAACCTCCATTCTGACTTCACAAACCTCCATTCTATGACTTCACAAACCTCCGTTCCGACTTCACACTCCTCCATTCTATGACTTCGCACACCTCCATTCTATGATTTCCCACACCTCCATTCTGTGACTTCTCGCACATCAATTCTGTGACTTCACACACCTCCATTCTATGACTTCACACAGCTCCATTGTATGAGTTCACACACCTCCATTGTATGACTTCACACAACTCCTTTCTGTGACTTCACACACCTACATTCTATGGCTTCACACACCTCCATTCTGTGATTTCACAAACCTACATTCTATGACTTCACACACATCCATTCTATGACTTCATACACCTCCATTCTGTGATTCAAACATGTTAATTCTTACTTCACAAACATCCATTCTATGACTTCACACACCTCGATTCTATGACTTCACACACCTCCATTCTGAGTTGACACACCTCCATTCTATGACTTCACACACCTCCTCTGACTTCACACACCTCCATTCTGTGACTTCACATACCTCAATTCTGCAAGTTCACACACCTCCATTCTATGACTTGTCACACCTCCATTGCATGCCTTCACACAACTCGATTCTATGACTCCCCATACAATCATTATGTGAGTTCACACACCTCCATTCTGACTTCACACACCTCCATTCTGTGACTTCACACACCTCCATTCGATTACTTCACTCACCTCCATTGTGGTTTCACACTCCTCCATTTCATGAGTTCACACACCTCCATTCTATGACTTCACACCTCCATTCTATGAGTTCACACACCTCCATTCTATGACTTCACACACCTCCGTTCTGTGACTTCACACACCTGCATTCTATGACTTCACACACCTCCATTCTATGACTTCACACCTCCATTCTGACTTCACACACCTCCATTCTCTGACTTCACATACCTCCATTCTACGACTTCACACACCTTCATTGTTACTTCACAAACATACATTCTATGACTTCACACACCTCCATTCTATGACTTCACACACCTCCATTCTGAGACTTCACACACCTCCATTCTGTGTTCACACACCTCAATTCTGTGACTTCACATATCTCCATTCTGACTTCACACACCTCCATTCTATGACTTCACACACCTCCATTCTATGACTTCACACACCTCCATTCTATGATTTCACACACCTCCATTCTGAGTTGACACACCTCCATTCTGTGACTTCATACACCTCCGTTCTGACTTCACACAGCTCCATTCTATGACTTCACATACCTCCATTCTTTGCCGTCACACACCTCCATTTTATGACTTCACACACCTTCATTCTTACATCACAAACGTCCATTCTATCAGTTCACACACCTCCATTCTATAACTTCACGCACCTCCATTCTGTGACTTCACACACCTCCATTCTATGACTTCACATACCTCCATTCTGTGACTTCACACACCTCCATTCTATGACTTCACACACTTCCATTGTGACGTCACACACCTCCATTCTATGAGTTCACACACCTGCGTTCTGACTTCACACACCCTCATTCTATGACTTCACACACCTCCATTCTGAGTTCACACACCTCCATTCTGTGACTTCACACACTTCCATTCTGACTTCACCCACCTCCATTTTATGACTTCACACACCTCCATTTTGTGACTTCACACCCTTCCATTGTGAGGTCACACACCTCAATCCTATGAGTTCACACACCTCCATTCTATGACTTCACACACCTCCATTCTGACTTCAAAAACCTCTATTCTATGACTTCGCACACCTCCATTCTGACATCACACACCTCCATTCTATGACTTCACAGACTTCGAATCTGTGACTTCACTTACCTCCACTCTATGACTTCACCCACCTCCATTCTGTGACTTCACACACCTCCATTCTATGACTTCACACAGCTCCATTGTATGAGTTCACACACCTCCATTGTATGACTTCACACAACTCCATTCTGTGATTTCACAGAACTACATTCTATGGTTCAAAAACCACCATTCTGTGACTTCACACACCTCCATTCTATGACTTCACACACCTCCATTCTATGACTTCACACACCTCCATTCTGTGATTCACACACGTTCATTCTTACTTCACAAACATCCATTCTATGACTTCACACACCTCCATTCTATGACTTAACACACCTCCTCTGACTTCACACACCTCCATTCTGTGACTTCACACACCTGCATTCTGTGATTCACACACGTTCATTCTTACTTCACAAACATCCATTCTATGACTTCACACACCTCCATTCTATGACTTCACACACCTCCATTCTATGACTTCACACACCTGCATTCTGTATCTTCACACACATCTACTCTGAGTTCACACACCTCCATTCTGTGACTTCAGACAACTCCATTCTGACTTCACACACCTCCATTTTGTGACTTCACACAACTCCATTCTATGACTGCATTCACCTCCATTGTGACTTCACACACCTCCCTTCTATGAGTTCACACACCGCAATTCGGACTTCACACACCTCCATTCTGTGACTTCACACGCCTTCCTTCTGACTTCAAACACTCCCATTCTATGACTTTGCACACCTCCATTCTGACCTCACAGTCTACCATTCTGTGACTTCAGACACCTAAATTCTATGACTTCACACACCTCCATTGTGAATTCACACACCTCCGTTCTATGATTTCACACACCTCTATTCTATGGCTTCACAGACCTCGATTCTGTGACTTCACACACCTGCATTCTATGACTTAACACACCTCCATTGTGACTTCACACCTCTCCATTCTATGAGTTCACACACCTCCATTCTATGACTTCACAAACCTCCGTTCTGGGACTTCACACCCCTCCATTCTGACTTCAAACACCTCCATTCTGTGACTTCACACACCTCCATTTTGTGAATTCACACACCTCCACTCTATGACTTCACACACCTCCATTCTATGACTTCACACACCTCCATTCTATGACTTCCACACCTCCATTCTGTGACTTCACACACCTCCACTCTATGACTTCACACACCTCCATTCTATGATTTCACACACCTCCATTCTATGACTTCACATACCTCCATTCTATGACTTCAAACACCACCTCTGACTTCACACACCTCCATTCTGTCTTCACACACCTCCATTCTATGACTTCCCAAACCTCCGTTCTGACTTCCCACACCTCCATTCTATGATTTCGCACACCTCCATTCTATGATTTCGCACAGCTCCATTCTGTGACTTCACACACCTCCATTCTGTGACTTCACACCCTCCATTCTATGACTTCACAAAGCTCCATTGTATGAGTTCACACACCTCCATTGTATGAATTCACACAACTCCATTCTGTGACTTCACACACCTACATTTTATGGCTTCACACACCTCCATTCTATGACTTCACACACCTCCTCTGACTTCACACACCTCCATTCTATGACTTCAAACACCATCTCTGACTTCACACACCTCCATTCTCTGACTCACACACGTTCATTCTTACTTCACAAACATCAATTCTATGACTTCACACACCTCCATTCTATGACTTCACACACCTCCATTCTGTGTCTTTACACACCTCTATTCTGACTTCACACACCTCCATTCTGTGACTTCATACACCTCCATTCTGACTTCACACACCTCCATTCTGTGACTTCTCACAACTCCATTCTATGACTTCATTCACCTCCATTGTGACTTCACACACCTCCATTCTATGAGTTCACACACCTCCATTCTGACTTCACACACCTCCATTCTAGGCCTTCACACACCCCATTCTATGACTTCACACACCTCCATTCTATGACTTCACACACCTCCATTCTATGACTGCATTCACCTCCATTGTGACTTCACACACCTCCCTTCTATGAGTTCACACACCGCCATTCGGACTTCACACACCTCCATTCTGTGACTTCACACGCCTTCCTTCTGACTTCAAACACTCCCATTCTATGACTTTCCACACCTCCAATCTGACCTCACACTCTTCCATTCTGTGACTTCAGACACCTAAATTCTATGACTTCACACACCTCCTTTGTGAATTCACAAACCTCCGTTCTATGATTTCACACACCTCTATTCTATGGCTTCACAGACCTCGATTCTGTGACTTCACACACCTCCATTCTATGACTTCACACACCTCCATTGTAACTTCACACCTCTCCATTCTATGAGTTCACACACCTCCATTCTATGACTTCACACACCTCCATTGTGATTTCACACCTCTCCATTCTATGAGTTCACACACCTCCATTCTGACTTCACACACCTCCATTCTATGACTTCACACACATCCATTCTCTGACTTCAATCACCTCCATTCTATGACTTCACACACTTCCTTTCTGTGACTTCACACACCTACATTTTACTTCACACACCTCCATTCTGTGACTTCACACACCTCCATTCTGTGACTTTACATACCTCTGTTCTGTAACTTCACACACCTCCATTCTATGACTTGTCACACCTCCATTCCATGCCTTCACACACCTCCATTCTTTGAATCCCCACACCTCTATTCTTTGATTTCACACACCTCCATTTTGACTTCACACACCTCCATTCTGTGAATTAACACACCTCCATTTTACTTCACACACCTCCATTCTTTGACATCACACACCTCCGTTCCATGACTTCACACACCTCCAATCTATGAGTTCACACACCTCCATTCTATGAGTTCACACACCTCCATTTTGACTTCACACACCTCCATTGTGACTTCACACAACTCCATTCTATGAGTTCACACAACTCCGTTCTATGACTTCACACACCTCCATTCTATGAGTTCACACAAATCAATTTTATGAATTCACACAACTCCATTCTGTCACTTCACACACCTGCATTCCATGACTTCACACTCCTCCATTCTATGACTTCACACACCTCCATTCTATGACTTCACACACCTATTTTCTGTGACTTCACACACCTCTATTGTTTGACTTCACACACCTCCATTCTATGAATTCACACACGTCCAATTTATGACTTCACACACTTCCATTCTATGACTTCACACACCTCCATTCTACGACTTTACACACCTCCATTCTGTGACTTCACACACCTTCCTTCTGAATTCAAACGCTTCCATTCTATGACTTCGGAACCTCCATTCTGAGTTCACACACCTCCATTCTTTGAATTCACACACCTCCATTCCATGACTTCACACATCTCCAATCTGACTTCACACACCTCCATTCTGTTACTTCACACACCTCCATTCTGACTTCACACACCTGAATTCTATGACTTCACACACCTCCATTCTGTGACTTCACACACCTCCATTCTATGACTTCACACACCTCCATTGTGACTTCACACAACTCCATTCTATGACTTCACACACCTCCATTCTCACTTCACACACCTCAATTCTATGGCTTCACACACCTCCATGCTGTGATTTCACAATCCTACATTCTATGACTTCACACACATCCATACTATGACTTCACCCACCTCCATTCTGTGATTCACACACGTTCATTCTTACTTCACAAACATCCATTCTATGACTTCACACACCTCCATTCTGTGACTTCACACACCTCCTCTGACTTGACACACCTCCATTCTGTGACTTCACATACCTCCTCTGACTTCACACACCTCCATTCTGTGACTTCACTTTCCTCAATTCTGTAACTTCACACACCTCCATTCTATGACTTGTCACACCTCCATTCCATGCCTTCACACACCTCCATTCTATGACTCCCCACACCTCCATTATATGAGTTCACACACCTCCATTCTGACTTCACACACCTCCATTCTATGACTTCACACACATCCATTCTCTGACTTCACACACCTGCATTCTATGACTTCACACACCTCCATTCTGTGACATCACACACCTCTATTCTATGACTTCACACATCTCCATTGTGACTTCACACAACTCCATTCTATGACTTCACACACCTCCATTCTGACTTCACACACCTCAATTCTATGACTTCCCAAACCTCCGTTCCGGCTTCACACACCTCCATTCTATGACTTCGCAAACCTCCATTCTATGATTTCGCACACCTCCTTTCTGTGACTTCACACACCTCCATTTTGACTTTACACACCTCCATGTGTGACTTCACACACCTCCATTCTATGACTTCACACACCTTCATTCTTACTTCACAAACATACATTCTATGACTTCACACACCTCCATTCTATGACTTCACACACCTCCATTCTATGACTTCACAAACCTCCATTCTGTGACTTTACACCCCTCCATTCTGACTTCACACACCTCCATTCTGTGACTTCACACACCTCCATTTTGTGAATTCACACACCTCCACTCTATGACTTCACACACCTCCATTCTATGACTTCACACACCTCCATTCTATGACTTCCACACCTCCATTCTGTGACTTCGCACACCTCCATTCTATGATTTCACACACCTCCATTCTATGACTTCACATACCTCCATTCTATGACTTAACACACTTCCTTTTTGTGACTTCCAACACCTCCATTCTGACTTCACACACCTCCATTCTCTGACTTCACACACCTTCATTCTGACTTCACACACCTCCTTTCTATGACTTCACACACCTCCAATCTATGACTTCACACACCTCCATTCGGTGAATTCACACACCTCCATCTGTGACTTTACATAGCTCCATTCTAGGACTTCACACACCTCCATTCTAGGACTTCACACACCTCCATTCTAGGAGTTCACACACCTCCATTCTATGACTTCACACACCTCCATTCTGAGTTCACACATCTCCATTCTGTGACTTCACACACCACCATTCTGTGACTTCAAACACCTGCATTCTATGACTTCACGCACCTCCATTCTGTGACTTCACACACCTCAATTCTATGACTTCACACACCTCCATTCTATGAATTCACACACCTCCATTCTGTGATTTCATTCACCTCCATTCTGTGACTTCACAAACCTACATCCTATTTCTTCACATTCCTTCATTCTTACTTCACAAACATCCATTCTATGACTTCACACTCCTCCATTCTATGACTTCCCACACCTCCATTTTATGACTTCACACACCTCAATTCTTTGACTTCACACACCTCCTTTCTGTGACTTCAAACACCTCCGTTCTGACTTAACACACCTCCATTCTCTGACTTTACACACCTTCATTCTGACTTCACACACCTCCTTTCAATGACTTCACACACCTCCATTCGGTGAATTCACACACCTCCATTCTGCGACTTTATATACCTCCATTCTAGGACTTCACACACCTCCATTCTAGGACTTCACACACCTCCATTCTATGAGTTCACACACCTCCATTCTGTGACTTCACACACCTCCATTCTGGGTTCACACATCTCCATTCTGTGACTTCACACACCTCCACACAGATTGAACACACCTCCATCCTGTGTCTTCACACCCCTCCATTCTATGATTTCACACACCTCCATTCTATGACTTCACACACCTCCATTCTCTGACTTCACACACCTCCATTCTATGACCTCACACACGTCCATTCTGACTTCACACACATCCGTTCTGTGACTTCACACACCTCCATTCTGACTTCACCCACGTCCATTCTATGACTTCGCACACCTCCATTCTGATTTCACATTCCTCCATTCTGTGACTTCACACACCTCCATTGTGACTTCACAAACCTCCATTCTATGAGTTCATACACCTCCATACTATGAATTCACACGCCTCAATTCTATGACTTCACTCACCTCCATTCTCTGACTTCACACACCTTCGTTCTGACTTCAAACACCTCCCTTCTGTGATTTCACATCCCTCCATTCCGAATTCACACACCTCCATTCTTTGACTTCACACACCTCCATTCTGTGACTTCACACACCTCCACCCTATGACTTCACACACCTCCATTCTATGACTTCACACACCTCCATTCTATGACTTCCACACCTCCATTCTGTGACTTCACACACCTCCATTCTATGACATCACACACCTCCATTCTATGACTGCACAAATCTCCATTCAATGACTTCACACACCTCCTTTCTGAGTTCACACATTTTCATTTTGTGACTTCACCCACCTCCATTCTGACTTCACACACCTCCATTCTATGACTTCACACACCTCCATTCTGACTTTAAACGCTTCCATTCTATGAGTTCACACACCTCCATTCTGACTTCACACTCCTCCATTCTGTGACTTCACAAACCTCCATTCTATGACTTCAAACACCTCCATTGTGACTTCACACATGTCCATTCTATGAGTTCACACACCTCCATTCTATGACTTTACACACCTCCATTCTATGAGTTCACACACCTCCATTCTATGACTACACACACCTCCATTCTCTGACTTCACACACCTGCCTTCTATGAGTTCACACACCTCCATTCTATGGCTTCTCACACCTCCATTCTACGACTTCACACAAATCCATTCTGTGACTTCAAACACCTGCATTCTATGACTTCAAAAACCTCCATTCTGTGACTTCACCCCTCCATTCTATGACTTCACACACCTTCATTCTATGACTTCACAAACCTCCATTTTATGAGTTCAAACACCTCCATTCTGACTTCACACAAATCTTTTCTATGACTTCACACACATCCACTCTGACTTCACACACCTCTATTCTATGACTTCGCACACCTCCACTCTGACTTCACACACCTCTATTCTATGACTTCGCACACCTCAATTCTGACTTCACACACCTCCATTGTGTGACTTCACACACCTCCATTCTATGACATCACACACCTCCTTTCTGTCTTCAAACGCTTCTATTCTATGCCTTCTCACACCTGCATTCTGACTTCACACTCCTCCATTCTGTGACTTCACACACCTCCATTCTATAACTTCAAACACCTCCATTGTGACTTCACACACGTCCATTATATGAGTTCACACACCTCCATTCTATGACTTCACACACCTCCATTCTATGAGTTCACAAACCTCAATTCTATGACTACCGACACCTCCATTCTGTGACTTCACACACCTGCATTCTATGAGTTCACACACCTCATTCTATGACTTCACACACCTCCATTCTATGAGTTCACACACCTCCATTCTATGACTTCACACACCACCATTCTGTGACTTCAAACACCGGCATTCTATGACTTCACGCACCTCCATTCTGTGATTTCACACACCTCAATTCTATGACTTCACACACCTTCATTCTATGATTTCATAAACCTCCATTATATGAGTTCACACACCTCCATTCTGACTTCACACACCTCCATTCTGTGACTTCACAGACCTTCATTCTATGACTTCACACACCTCCATTCTGATTTCACACACCTCCATTCTGTGATTTCACACAACACCATTCTGACTTTATGCACCTCCATCTTATGACTTTACACACCTCCATTCTGTGACTTGACACACCTCCATTCTATGACTTCATTCACCTCCATTGTGACTTCAAACTCCTCGATTCTATGAGTTCACACACCTCCATTCTATGACTTCACACACCTCCTTTCTGTGATTTCACACACCTCCCTTCTGTGGCTTCACACACTCCCATTCTGTGACTTCACATACCACCATTCTATGACTTCACACACTCCCATTCTGTGACTTCACACACCTCCATTCTATGACTTCACACAACTCCATTCTATGACTTCACACACTTCCATTCTATGACTTCACACACCTCCATTCTATGACTTCTCACACCTCCATTCTATGACTTCACACAACTCCATTCTGAGTTCCCACATATCCATTACTGGACTTCACACACATACATTCTGACATCACACACCTCCATTCTATGACTTCACACACCTCCATGTGTGACTTCACACTCCTCCATTCTGTGACTTCACACACCTCCATTGTGAATTCACACACCTCCATTCTATCACTTCACACAGCTCCATTCTGTGAATTCACACACCTTCATTCTGACTTCACACACCTTCATTCTGACTTCACACACCTCCATTCTATGACTTCACACACCTCCATTCTATGACTTCACACACCTCCATTCTGTGACTTCACACCCCTCCATTCTGACTTCACACACCTCCATTCTGTGACTTCACACACCTCCATTCTGTGACTTCACACACCTCCACTCTATGACTTCACACACCTCCATTCTATGACTTCACACACCTCCATTCTATGACTTCCACACCTCCATTCTGTGACTTCGCACACCTCCATTCTATGACTTCACACACCCATTCTATGACTTCACAAATCTCCATTCAATGAGTTCACAAACCTCCTTTCTGAGTTCACACATCTTCATTGTGTGACTTCTCACACCTCCATTCTGACTTCACACACCTCCATTCTGTGACTTCACACACCTCCAGTCTATGACTTCAAACACCTTCATTGTGACTTCACACACCTTTATTCTATGAGTTCACACACCTCCATTCTATGACAACACACACCTCCATTCTGACTTCAATCGCTTCCATTCTATGAGTTCACACACCTCCATTCTGACTTCACATTCCTCCATTATATGAGTTCACACACCTCCATTCTATGACTTCACACACGTCCATTCTGTGACTTCAAACAACTGCATTCTATGACTTCACAAACCTAGATTCTGTGACTTCACACACCTCCATTCTGATTTAACACACCTCCATTCTGTGATTTCACACAACTCCATTCTGACTTCATGCACATCCATCGTATGACTTTACACACCTCCATTCTATGACTTCACACACCTCCATTCTATGACTTCATTCACCTCCATTGTGACTTCACACACCTCCATTCTATGACTTCACACACCTCCTTTCTGTGATTGCACACACCTCCATTCTGTGACTTCACAAACCTCCATTCTGTGACTTCACAAACCACCATTCTATGACTTCACACACCTCCACTCTGTGACTTCACACACCTCCATTCTATGACATCACGCACCTCCTTTCTGTGACTTCACACACCTCCATTTTTTGACTTCACACACCTCCATTCTATGGCTTCACACAACTCCATTCTATGACTTCACACACTTCCATTCTATGACTTCAGACACCTCCATTCTATGCCTTTTCACACCTCCATTCTATGACTTCACAGAACTCCATTCTGAGTTCGCACATCTCCATTACGGGACTTCACACACCTCCATTCTGACTTCACACACCTCCATTCTATGAATTCACACACCTCCATTCTGACTTCACACACTTCCATTCTATGAATTCGCACACCTATATTCTGAGTTCACACTCCTCCATTCCGTGACTTCACACACCTGCATTCTATGACTTCAAACACCTCCATTCTATGACTTCACACCTCCATTCTATGAGTTCACACACCTCCATTCTATGACTTCACACACCTCCATTTTGTGACTTCAAACACCTGCATTCTATGACTTCACAAACCTCCATTCTGTGACTTCACACACCTCCATTCTGTGGCTTCACACACCTTCATTCTATGACTTCACAAACCTCAATTATATGAGTTCAAACACCTCCATTCTGACTTCACACACCTCTTTTCTATGACTTCACACACCTCCACTCTGACTTCACATACTTCCATTCTGTGACTTCACACACCTCCATTCTATGACTACACACACCTCCATTCTACTCTCACACACCTCCATTCTGTGATTTCACACAACTCCATTCTGACTTCATGCAACTCCATCGTATGACTTTACACACCTCCATTCTGTGACTTCACACACCTCCATTCTATGACTTCATTCACCTCCATTTTGACTTCACACTCCTCCATTATATGAGTTCACACACCTCCATTCTATGACTTCAAACACCTCCTTTCTGTGATTGCACACACCTCCATTCTGTGACTTCACACACCTCCATTCTGTGACTTCACACACCACCATTCTATGACTTCACACACCTCCATTTTGTGACTTCACACACCTCCACTGTATGACTTCACACACCTCCATTCTATGACATCACACACCTCCTTTCTGTGACTTCACACACCTCCATTTTTTGACTTCACACACTTCCATTCTATGACTTCACACAACTCCATTCTCTGACTTCACACACTTCCATTCTATGAATTCGCATACCTCCATTCTGAGTTCACACTCCTCCATTCTGTGACTTCACACACCTCCATTGTGTATTCACACACCTCCATTCTATGAGTTAACACACCTCCATTATATCACTTCACACACCGCCATTCTGGGACTTGACACACCTCCATTCGATTACTTCACACACCTCCATTGTGACTTCACACACCTACATTCCATGAGTTCACACACCTCCATTCTGTGACTTCACACACCTCCATTCTATGGGTTGACACACCTCCATTCTTTGACTTCACACACCTTTTTTCTGTGACTTCACACCCCTGCATTCTATGACTTCACACATCTCCATTCTGTGACGTCAAACACCGCCATTCTATGAATTCACACCCCTCCATTCTAGCCATCACAAAGCTCTTTCCTTGACTTCACACACCCCAAATGTTTGACTTCACACACCTCCATTCTATAACCTCACTCACCTCCATTCTATGACTTCACAGCCTTCCATTCTCTGACTTCACACAACTCCATTCTATGACTTCACTCACCTCCAATCTATGACTTCACACACCTGCATTCTGTGACTTCACACAACTCCATTCTGTGACTTCACACCCCTCTACTCTATGACTTCACACACCTCCATTCTATGACCTCACACACCTCCATTCTGACTTCACATTCCTCCATTCTATGACTTCACACACCTCCATTCTATGACTTCACTCACCTCCATTCTATGACTTCACACACCTCCATTCTGTGACTTCACACAAATCCATTCTAGGACTTCACACAGCTCCATTCTATGACTCCACACACCTCCATTCTATCAATTCACAAACCTCCATTCTGTGATTCCATACACCTCCATTCTGTGACTTCACAAACCTATATTCTATGACTTCACATACCTTCATTCTTACGTCACAAACATCCTTTGTATGACTTCACACTCCTCCATTCTATGACTTCCTACATCTCCATTCTATGACTTCAAACACCTCAATTCTATGACTTCACGCACCTCCTTTCTGTGACTTCAAACACCTCCATTCTGACTTCACACACCTCCATTCTCTGACTTAACACACCTTCATTCTGACTTCACACACCTCCATTCTATGACCTCACTCACCTCCATTCTATGACTTCAAACCCTTCCATTCTCTGACTTCACACAACTCCATTCTATGACTTCACTCACCTCCATTCTATGACTTCACACACCTGCAGTATGTGACTTCACACAACTCCTTTCTGTGACTTCACACACCTCTATTCTATGACTTCACACACCTCCATTCTATGACCTCACAGACCTCCATTCTGACTTCACATTCCTCCATTCTGTGACTTCACACACCTCCATTGTGACTTCACACACCTCCATTCTATGAGTCATACAGCTCCATTCTATGAATTCACATGCGTCCATTCTGTGACTTCACACACCTCCATTCTGTGACTTCACACACCTTCATTCTGACTTCACACACCTTCATTCTGACTTCACACACCTCCATTCTATGACTTCACACACCTCCATTCTGTGACTTCCCACAAATCCATTCTAGGACTTCACACAGCACCATTCTATGACTTCAAACACCTCCATTCTATCAATTCACAAACCTCCATTCTGTGATTCCATACACCTCCATTCTGTGACTTCACAAACCTATATTCTATGACTTCACATACCTTCATTCTTACGTCACAAACATCCTTTGTATGACTTCACACTCCTCCATTCTATGACTTCCCACATCTCCATTCTATGACTTCACACACCTCAATTCTATGACTTCACACACCTCCTTTCTGTGACTTCAAACACCTCCATTCTGACTTCACACACCTCCATTCTCTGACTTAACACACCTTCATTCTGACTTCACACACCTCCATTCTATGACCTCACTCACCTCCATTCTATGACGTCAAACCCTTCCATTCTCTGATTTCACACAACTCCATTCTATGACTTCACTCACCTCCATTCTATGACTTCACACACCTGCAGTATGTGACTTCACACAACTCCATTCTGTGACTTCACACACCTCTATTCTATGACTTCACACACCTCCATTCTATGACCTCACACACCTCCATTCTGACTTCACATTCCTCCATTCTGTGACTTCACACACCTCCATTGTGACTTCACACACCTCCATTCTATGAGTCATACAACTCCATTCTATGAATTCACATGCGTCCATTCTGTGACTTCACACACCTCCATTCTGTGACTTCACACACCTTCATTCTGACTTCACACACCTTCATTCTGACTTCACACACCTCCATTCTATGACTTCACACACCTCCATTCTATGACTTCACACACCTCCATTCTGTGACTTCACACTCCTCCATTCTGACTTCACACACCTCCATTCTGTGACTTCACACCCCTCCATTCTGTGACTTCACACACCTCCACTCTATGACTTCACACTCCTCCAATCTATGACTTCACACACCTCCCTTCTATGACTTCCACACCTCCATTCTGTGACTTCGAACACCTCGATTCTATGATTTCACACACCTCCAATCTATGACTTCACACACCTCCATTCTATGACTTCACACACCTCGATTCTGTGACTTTACACACCTCAATTCAATGACTTCACACACCTCCATACTGTGACTTCACACACCTCCATTCTATCAATTCACACACCTCCATTCTGTGATTTCATACACCTCCATTCTCTGACTTCACAAACCTATATTGTATGACTTCACATACCTTCATTCTTACTTCACAAACATCCATTCTATGACTTCACACTCCTTCATTCTATGACTTCCCACACCTCCATTCTATGACCTCACACACCTCCATTCTGACTTCACATTCCTCCATTCTGTGACTTCACACACCTCCATTGTGACTTCACACACCTCCATTCTATGAGTCATACAACTCCATTCTATGAATTCACATGCGTCCATTCTGTGACTTCACACACCTCCATTCTGTGACTTCACACACCTTCATTCTGACTTCACACACCTTCATTCTGACTTCACACACCTCCATTCTATGACTTCACACACCTCCATTCTGTGACTTCCCACAAATCCATTCTAGGACTTCACACAGCACCATTCTATGACTTCAAACACCTCCATTCTATCAATTCACAAACCTCCATTCTGTGATTCCATACACCTCCATTCTGTGACTTCACAAACCTATATTCTATGACTTCACATACCTTCATTCTTACGTCACAAACATCCTTTGTATGACTTCACACTCCTCCATTCTATGACTTCCCACATCTCCATTCTATGACTTCACACACCTCAATTCTATGACTTCACACACCTCCTTTCTGTGACTTCAAACACCTCCATTCTGACTTCACACACCTCCATTCTCTGACTTAACACACCTTCATTCTGACTTCACACACCTCCATTCTATGACCTCACTCACCTCCATTCTATGACGTCAAACCCTTCCATTCTCTGATTTCACACAACTCCATTCTATGACTTCACTCACCTCCATTCTATGACTTCACACACCTGCAGTATGTGACTTCACACAACTCCATTCTGTGACTTCACACACCTCTATTCTATGACTTCACACACCTCCATTCTATGACCTCACACACCTCCATTCTGACTTCACATTCCTCCATTCTGTGACTTCACACACCTCCATTGTGACTTCACACACCTCCATTCTATGAGTCATACAACTCCATTCTATGAATTCACATGCGTCCATTCTGTGACTTCACACACCTCCATTCTGTGACTTCACACACCTTCATTCTGACTTCACACACCTTCATTCTGACTTCACACACCTCCATTCTATGACTTCACACACCTCCATTCTATGACTTCACACACCTCCATTCTGTGACTTCACACTCCTCCATTCTGACTTCACACACCTCCATTCTGTGACTTCACACCCCTCCATTCTGTGACTTCACACACCTCCACTCTATGACTTCACACTCCTCCAATCTATGACTTCACACACCTCCCTTCTATGACTTCCACACCTCCATTCTGTGACTTCGAACACCTCGATTCTATGATTTCACACACCTCCAATCTATGACTTCACACACCTCCATTCTATGACTTCACACACCTCGATTCTGTGACTTTACACACCTCAATTCAATGACTTCACACACCTCCATACTGTGACTTCACACACCTCCATTCTATCAATTCACACACCTCCATTCTGTGATTTCATACACCTCCATTCTCTGACTTCACAAACCTATATTGTATGACTTCACATACCTTCATTCTTACTTCACAAACATCCATTCTATGACTTCACACTCCTTCATTCTATGACTTCCCACACCTCCATTCTATGACCTCACACACCTCCATTCTGACTTCACATTCCTCCATTCTGTGACTTCACACACCTCCATTGTGACTTCACACACCTCCATTCTATGAGTCATACAACTCCATTCTATGAATTCACATGCGTCCATTCTGTGACTTCACACACCTCCATTCTGTGACTTCACACACCTTCATTCCGACTTCACACACCTTCATTCTGACTTCACACACCTCCATTCTATGACTTCACACAGCTCCATTCTATGACTTCACACACCTCCATTCTGTGACTTCACACTCCTCCATTCTGACTTCACACCCCTCCATTCTGTGACTTCACACACCTCCACTCTGATTGAAAACATCTCCATCCTGTGACTTCACACACCTCCATTCTTACTTCACCCACCTCCATTCTATGACTTCGCACACCTCCATTCTGACTTCACATTCCTCCATTCTATGACTTCACACACCTCCATTCTATGACTTCACACACCTCCATTTTGACTTCACACACCTCTATTCAAGAGTTCATACACCTCCATACTATGAATTCACACGCCTCCATTCTGTGACTTCACACACCTCCATTCTATGACTTCACACACCTCCTTTCTGTGATTGCACACACCTCCATTCTGTGACTTCACACACCTCCATTCTGTGACTTCACACACCACCATTCTATGACTTCATACACCTCCATTTTGTGACTTCACACACGTCCATTGTATGACTTCACACACCTCCATTCTATGACATCACGCACCTCCTTTCTGTGACTTAACACACCTCCATTTTTTTGACTTCACACACCTCCATTCTATGACTTCACACAACTCCATTCTCTGACTTCACAGACTTCCATTCTATGAATTCGCACACCTCAATTCTGAGTTCACACTCCTCCATTCTGTGACTCCACACACCTCCATTGTGTATTCACACACCTCCATTCTATGAGTTAACACACATCCATTCTATCACTTCCCACACCTCCATTCTGTGACTTCACACACCTCCATTCGATTACTTCACACACCTCCATTGTTACTTCACACACCTACATTCCATGAGTTCACACACCTCCATTCTATGACTTCACACACCTCCATTCTATGGGTTGACACACATCCATTCTTTGAGTTCACACACCTTCGTTCTGTGACTTCACACCCCTGCATTCTATAACTTCACACATCTCCAATCTGTGACTTCAAACACCGCGATTCTATGAATTCACACCCTTCCATTTTATGCCGTCACACACCTCTTTCCTTGACTTCACACACCTCAATTGTTTGACTTCACACACGTCCATTCTATGACCTCACTCACCTCCATTCTATGACTTCACACCCTTCCATTCTCTGACTTCACACAACTCCATTCTATGACTTCACTCACCTCCATTCTATGACTTCACACACCTGCATTCTGTGACTTCACACAACTCCATTCTGTTACTTCACACACCTGTATTCTATGACTTCACACACCTCCATTCTATGACCTCACACACCTGCATTCTGACTTCACATTCCATCATTCTGTGACTTCACACACCTCCATTCTATGACTTCACACACCTTCATTGTGACTTCACACACCTCCATTCTATGAAATAAAACGCCTCCATTCTGTGACTTCACACACCTCCATTCTGTGACTTCACACACCTCCATTCTGTGAATTCACACACCTTCATTCTGACTTCACACACCTTCATTCTGACTTCACACATGTCCATTCTATGACTTCACACACCTCCATTCTATGACTACACACACCTCCATTCTGTGACTTCACAACCCTCCATTCTGACTTCACACACCTCCATTCTGTGACTTCACACACCTCGATTCTGTGACTTCACACACCTCCACTCTATGACTTCATACACCTCCATTCTATGACTTCACACACCTCCATTCTATGACTTCCACACCCCCTTTCTGTAACTTCGCACACCTCCATTCTATGACTTTACACACATCCATTCTATGACTTCACAAATCTCCATTCAATGACTTCACAAACCTCCTTTCTGAGTTCACACATCTTCATTGTGTGACTTCACACACCTCCATTCTGACTTCACACACCTCCATTCTGTGACTTCACACACCTCCATTCTATGACTTCAAACACCTCCATTGTGACTTCACACACCTTCATTCTATGAGTTCACACACCTCCATTCCGACTTCACACACCTCCATTCTATGACATCACACACCTCCATTCTGACTTCAATCGCTTCCATTATATGAGTTCACATACCCCCATTCTGACTTCACACTCCTCCGTTCTATGAGTTCACACACCTCCATTCTATGACTTCACACACCTCCATTCTGTGACTTCAAACAACTGCATTCTATGACTTCACAAACCTCCATTCTGTCTTCACACACCTCCATTCTGATATCACACACCTCCATTCTATGACTTCACACTCCTCCATTCTATGAGTTCACAAACCTCCATTCTATGACTTCACACACCTCCATTCTGTGACTTCACACACCTCCATTTTATGACTCACACACCTCCATTCTATGACATCACTTACCTCCTTTCTGTGACTTCACACACCTCCATTTTTTGACTTCACACACCTCCATTCTACGACTTCACACAACTCCATTCTGTGACTTCACACACTTACATTCTATGACTTCACAGACCTCCATTCTGTGACTTCACACACTTCCATTCTATGAATTCACACACCTTCATTCTGTGACTACACACACCTCCATTCTATGACTTCACATACCTATATTCTCTGATTTCACACATCCATTTTGACTTCACACACCTAAAATATGTGACTTCAAACACCTCAATTCTGTGTCTTCACAGACCTCCATTCTATGACTCCATACCCGTCCATTCTGTGACTTCACACACCTCCATTCCATGACTTCACACACCTCCAATCTGTGACTTCACCCACCTCCATTCTGTGACTTCACACACCTCCATTCTCCGACTTCACACACCTCCAATTTGACTTCTCATACCTCCATTCTATGACTTCACAAACCTCCATTATTTGACTACACACACCTCCATTCTGTGACTTCACACACCTCTGTTATATGACTTCACACACCTCCATTCTATGACTTCACACACCTCCATTTTTGACGTCACACACCTCCATTTTGACTTCACACACCTCCCTTCTGTGTCTTCACACACCTCCATTCTATGACCTCACACACATTCATTTTGTGACTTCACACACCTCCATTCTATGACTTCACACACTTCCATTCTATGATTTCACAAACCTCCATGCTATGACTTCACACACCTCCATTCTATGACTTCACACACCTCTATTCTGACTTCACACACCTCCATTCTGTGACTTCACAAACCTCCAATTTATGATTTCACACACCTCCATTATATGACTTCACACACCTCCATTTTATGACGTCACACACCTCCATTTTGACTTCTCACACCTCCATTCTGTGCCTTCACACACCTCCATTCTCTGACTTCACACACTTCCTTTGTGACCTCACACACCTCCATTCTATGAGATCACACCTCCATTCTATGAGTTCACACACCTCCATTCTGACTTCAAACACCTTCATTCTATGACTTCACAGACCTAGAATATGTGACTTAACTCACCTCCACTCTATGACTTCACACTCATCCATTCTATGTCTTCCCACACCTCCTTTCTATGACTTCACCCACCTCCATTTTATGACTTCACACACACCCATTCTGTGATTTCACACACCTCAATTCTATGACCTCACACACCCTCATTCTATGATTTCACACACCTCCATTCTATGACTTCACACATCCATTTTGATTTCACACACCTCCAATATATGACTTCAAACACCTCAATTCTGTGACTTCACACACCTCCATTTTCTGACTTCATACTGTCCATTCTGTGACTTCACACACCTCCATTCTATGAGTTTACACATCTCCTTTCTGTAACTTCCCACAGTTCCAATGTTTGACTTCACAAACCTCCATTCCATGACTTCACACACCTCCATTGTGTGACTTCACACAGCTCCATTCTATGACTTCACACACCTTCATTCTTACTTCACAAACATACATTCTATGACTTCACACACCTCCATTCTATGACTTCACACACCTCCATTCGTTGACTTACCACACCTCCATTCTGTGACTTCACACACCTCCATTCTGTGACTTCACACAGCTCCCTTCTGTGACTTCACACACCTCCATTCTATGACTTCACACACCTTCATTGTATGACTTCACACACCTCCATTCTATGACTTCACACACTTCCATTCTATGATTTCACATACCTCCATGCTATCACTTCACACACCTCCATTCTGTGACTTCACGCACCTCCATTTTGACTTCACACACCTCCATTCTGCGACTTCACACACCTCCATTCTGTGACTTCACACACTTACATTTGTGACTTCTCACACCACATTTTGACTTCACACATCTCCATTCTGTGACTTCACACACCTCCATTCTGTGACTTCACACACGTCCATTCTGTGACTTCACACACCTACCTTCCGTGACTTCACCCATCTCCATTCAATGACTTCACACACCTCCATTCTATGACATCACACACCTCCAATCTATGACTTCACACACATCCATTCTATGACTTCATACATCTCCTTTCTGTAACTTCCCAAAACACCTTTCTATGATTTCACACACCTCCATAATATGACTTCACACAAGTTCATCTATGGCTTCACACACCTCCATTCTGCCTTCACACATCTCTATTCTATGACTTTGCACACCTCCATTCTGACATCACATACCTCCATTCTATGATTTCACAGACCTCGAATCTGTGACTTCACTCACCTGCACTCTATGACTTCACACTCCTCCATTCTATGACTTCCCACACCTCTTTTCTATGACTTCACCCACCTCCAATCTATGACTACACACCTCCATTCTGACTTCACACCCCTCCATTCTGTGACTTCACACACCTCCATTCTATGACTTCACACACCTTCATTTTTACTTCAGAAACATCCATTCTATGACGTCACACACCTCCATTCTATGACTTCACAAACCTCCATTCTGTGACTTCACACACCTCCATTCTGAATACACACGTCTCCATTCGGTGACTTCACACATCTCCATTCTGACTTCACATACCTGCATTCTATGACTTCACACTTGCATTCTATGACTTCAAACACCTCCATTCTGTGACTTCACAAACGTCCATTCTGAGTTCACACACCTCCATTCTGTGACTTCACACAACTCCATTCTGTGACTTCACACACCTACATTGTGTGACTTCACACACTTCCATTCTATGACTTCACACACCTCCATTCTATGACTTCAAACACCTCCATTCTGTGACTTCACACACCTCCATTCTATGACTTCACACACCTCCATTCTATGACTTCACACACTTCCATTGTGACGTCACTCACCTCCATTCTATGAGTTCACACACCTCCATTCGATTTCACACTCCTACATTCTTTGACTTCACACACCTCCATTTTGAATTCACACACCTACATTCTGTGACTTCACACCCTTACATTTGTGACTTCTCACACCACCTTTTTGACTTCACTCACCTCCATTCTGACTTCACACACCTCCATTATGTGACTTCACACACCTCCATTCTATGACTTCACACACCTCTGTTCTATGATTTCACACACCTCCATTCTATGACTTCACACACCTCCATTGTGTGACTTCACACAGCTCCATTCTATGACTTCACACACCTTCATTCTTACTTCACAAACATACATTGCATGACTTCACACACCTCCATTCTATGACTTCACACACCTCTATTCTGTGACTTCACACACCTCCATTCTGTGACTTCTCTGATCTCCATTTTGTGACTTCACACATCTCCATTCTCCGACTTCACACCCCTCCAATTTGACTTCACATACCTCCATTCTATGACTTCACAAACCTCCATTCTGTGACTTCACTCACCTCCATTCTGTGACTTCACAAACCTCCATTCTATGATTTCACACACCTCCAATCTATGACTTCACACACATCCATATTATGACGTCACACACCTCCATTTTGACTTCACACACCTCCATTATGTGAAAATACACACATCTCCCTTCTGTGACTTCACACACCCCCATTCTATTACTTCACACACCTTCATTGTATGACTTCACACACCTCCATTCTATGACTTCACACACTTCCATTCTATCATTTCACATACCTCCATGCTATGACTTCACACACCTCCATTCTGTGACTTCACACACCTCCATTTTGACTTCACGCACCTCCATTCTGTGACTTCACACACCTCCATTCTGTGACTTCACACACTTACATTTGTGACTTCTCACGCCACCTTTTTGACTTCACACATCTCCATTCTGTGACTTCACACACCTCCATTCTGTGACTTCACACACCTCCATTCTGTGACTTCACACACCTCCATTCTGACCTCACACATCTCCATTCTATGACTTCACAGACCTCGAATCTGTGACTTCACTCACCTCCACTCTATGACTTCACACTCCTCCATTCTATGACTTCCCACACCTCCTTTCTATGACTTCACTCACCTCCGTTCTATGACTTCACACATCCATTCTGACTTCACACACCTCTATTCTATGACTTCCCACACCTCCATTCTGACATCACACACCTCCATTCTATGACTTCACAGACCTCGAATCTGTGACTTCATTCACCTGCACTCTATGACTTCACACTCCTCCATTGTATGACTTCCCACACCTCCTTTCTATGACTTCACCCGCTCCAATCTATGACTACACACCTCCATTCTGACTTCAAACACCACCATTCTGTGACTTCACACACATCCATTCTATGCGTTCACACACCTCCATTCTATGACTTCACACACCTCCATTCTGTGACTTCACCCACCTTCATTCTTTGACTTCACAAATCCATTCTGGCTTCACACACCTCCATTCTGTGACTTCACACACTTCCATTCTATGACTTCACACACCTCCATTCTATGACTTCACACACCTCCATTCTATGACTTCACACACCTCCATTCTGTGACTTCACACACCTCCATTCTATGACTTCACACACCTTCATTCTTACTTCACAAACATACATTCTATGACTTCACACACCTCGATTCTATGACTTCCCACACCTCCTCTCTATGACTTCCCCCACCTCCATTCTATGACTTCACACACCTCCATTCTTTGAATTCACACACCTCCATTCTGTAACTTCACACACCTCCATTTTATGACTTCACACACCTCTATTCTGACTTCACACACCTCCATTCTATGACTTCACACACCACCATTGTTTGTCTTCACACACCTCCATTCTTTGACTTCACACACCTCCATTCCACGACTTCACACACCTCCATTCTGTGACTTCACACACCACCATTGTGACTTCACACACCTCCATTCTGTGACTTCACACACCTCCATTGTGTGACTTCACACACCACCATTGTGACTTCACACACCTCCATTCTGTGACTTCACACACCTCCATTCTGTGACTTCACAAACCTCTATTCTATGACTTCACACACCTCCATTCTGTGACTTCACACCCTTACATTTGTGACTTCTCACACCACCTTTTTGACTTCACACAACTCCATTCTGACTTCACACACCTCCATTATGTGACTTCACACACCTCCATTCTATGACTTCACACACCTCTATTCTATGACTTCACACACCTCCATTCTATGACTTCACACACCTCCATTGTGTGACTTCACACAGCTCCATTCTATGACTTCACACACCTTCATTCTTACTTCACAAACATACATTCTATGACTTCACACACCTCCATTCTATGACTTCACACACCTCCATTCTGTGACTTCACACACCTCCATTCTGTGACTTCTCTCATCTCCATTCTGTGACTTCACACACCTCCATTCTCCGATTTCACACCCCTCCAATTTGACTTCACATACCTCCCTTCTATGACTTCACAAACCTCCATTCTGCGACTTCACACACCTCAATTCTGTGACTTAACAAACCTCCATTCAATGATTTGACACACCTCCAATCTATGACTTCACACACATCCATTTTATGACGTCACACACCTCCATTTTGACTTCACACACCTCCATTATGTGACTTCACACACCTCCCTTCTGTGACTTCACACACCTCCATTCTATGACTTCACACACCATCATTGTATGACTTCACACACCTCCATTCTATGACTTCACACACTTCCATTCTATGATTTCACATACCTACATGCTATGACTTCACACACCTCCATTCTGTGACTTCACACACCTCCATTCTATGAGTTCACACACCTCCATTGTATGACTTCACACACCTTCATTCTTACTTCAGAAACATCCATTCTATGACTTCACACAACTCCATTCTATGACTTCACACACCTCTATTCTGACTTCATACACCTCCATTCTATGACTTCACACACCTCCATTCTGACTTCACACACCTCCATTCTATGACTTCGCAAACCTCTATTGTGACTTCACAAACCTCCATTCCGTGATTTCACACACGTCCATTCGATTTCACACTCCTACATTCTTTGACTTCACACACTTCCATTTTGATTTCACACACCTGCATTCTGTGACTTCACACCCTTACATTTGTGACTTCTCACACCAACTTTTTGACTTCACACAACTCCATTCTGACTTCACACACCTCCATTATGTGACTTCACACACCTCCATTCTATGACTTCACACACCTCTATTCTATGACTTCACACACCTCCATTCTATGACTTCACACACCTGCATTCTGTGACTTCACACAGCTCCATTCTATGACTTCACACACCTTCATTCTTACTTCACAAACATACATTCTATGACTTCACACACCTCCATTCTATGACTTCACACACCTCCATTCTTTGACTTCATACACCTCCATTCTGTGAATTCACACACCTCCATTCTGTGACTTCTCACATCTCCATTCTGTGACTTCACACACCTCCATTCTCCGACTTCACACCCCTCCAATTTGACTTCACATACCTCCATTCTATGACTTCACAAACCTCCATTCTGTGACTTCACACACCTCCATTCTGTGACTTCACAAACCTCCATTCAATGATTTCACACACCTCCAATCTATGACTTCACACACATCCATTTAATGACGTCACACACCTCCATTTTGACTTCACACACCTCCATTATGTGACTTCAAACACCTCCCTTCTGTGACTTCACACACCTCCATTCTATGACTTCACACACCTTCATTGTATGACTTCACACACCTCCATTCTATGACTTCACACACTTCCATTCTATGATTTCACATACCTCCATGCTATGACTTCACACACCTCCATTTTGACTTCACACACCTCCATTCTGTGACTTCACACACCTCCATTCTGTGACTTCACACACTTACATTTGTGACTTCTCACACTACCTTTTTGACTTCACATATCTCCATTCTGTGACTTCACACACCTCCATTCTGTGACTTCACACACCTCCATTCTGTGACTTCACACACCTCCCTTCCGTGACTTCACCCATCTCCATTCTATGACTTCACACACCTCCATTCTATGACATCACACACCTCCATTCTATGACTTCACACACTTCCATTCTGTGACTTCACACACCTCCATTCTGTGACTTCACACACCTCCATTCTGTGACTTCACACACCTCCATTCTGTGACTTCACACACCTCCCTTCCGTGACTTCACCCATCTCCATTCTATGACTTCACACACCTCCATTCTGTGACTTCACACAACTCCATTCTGTGACTTCACACACCTACATTGTGTGACTTCACACACTTCCATTCTATGACTTCACACACCTCCATTCTATGACTTCAAACACCTCCATTCTGTGACTTCACACACCTCCATTCTCTGACTTCACACACCACAATTTTATGACTTCACACACTTCCATTGTGACGTCACACACCTCCATTCTATGAGTTCACACACCTCCATTCTGACTTCACACACCTCCATTCTGAATTCACACAGCTCCATTCTGTGACTTCACAAAACTCCATCTATGATTTCACACCCCTCCATACTATGACTACACACAACTCCATCTCTGATTTCACACACCTGCATTCTGACATCACACACCTCCATTCTTTGACTTCACAGACCTCGAATCTGTGACTTCACTCACCTGCACTCTGTGACTTTACATTCCTCCATTCTATGAGTTCCCACACCTCCTTTCTATGACTTCACCACCTCCAATCTATGACTACACATCTCCATTCTGACTTCACACACCTTCATTCTGTGACTTCACACACCTCCATTCTATGAGTTCACACACCTCCATTGTATGACTTCACACACCTTCATTCTTACTTCAGAAACATCCATTCTATGACTTCACACAACTCCATTCTATGACTTCACACACCTCTATTCTGACTTCATACACCTCCATTCTATGACTTCACACACCTCCATTCTGACTTCACACACCTCCATTCTATGACTTCGCAAACCTCTATTCTGACTTCACAAACCTCCATTCCGTGGTTTCACACACGTCCATTCGATTTCACACTCCTACATTCTTTGACTTCACACACTTCCATTTTGATTTCACACACCTCCATTCTGTGACTTCACACCCTTACATTTGTGACTTCTCACACCACCTTTTTGACTTCACACACCTCCATTCTGACTTCACACACCTCCATTATGTGACTTCACACACCTCCATTCTATGACTTCACACACCTCTATTCTATGACTTCACACACCTACATTCTATGACTTCACACACCTCCATTGTGTGACTTCACACAGCTCCATTCTATGACTTCACACACCTTCATTCTTACTTCAAAAACATACATTCTATGACTTCACACACCTCCATTCTATGACTTCACACACATCCATTCTTTGACTTCATACACCTTAATTCTGTGACTTCACACACCTCCATTCTGTGACTTCTCACATCTCCATTCTGTGACTTCACACACCTCCATTCTCCGACTTCACACCCCTCCAATTTGACTTCACATACCTCCATTCTATGACTTCACAAACCTCCATTCTGTGACTTCACACACCTCCATTCTGTGACTTCACAAACCTCCATTCAATGATTTCACACACCTCCAATCTATGACTTCACACACATCCATTTTATGACGTCACACACCTCCATTTTGACTTCACACACCTCCATTATGTGATTTCACACACCTCCCTTCTGTGACTTCACACACCTCCATTCTATGACTTCACACACCTTCATTGTATGACTTCACACACCTCCATTCTATGAATTCACACACTTCCATTCTATGATTTCACATACCTCCATGCTATGACTTCCCACACCTCCATTCTGTGACTTCACACACCTCCATTTTGACTTCACACACCTCCATTCTGTGACTTCACACACCTCCATTCTGTGACTTCACACACTTACATTTGTGACTTCTCACACCACCTTTTTGACTTCACACATCTCCATTCTGTGACTTCACACACCTCTATTCTGTGACTTCACACACCTCCATTCTGTGACTTCACACACCTCCCTTCCGTGACTTCACCCATCTCCATTCTATGACTTGACACACCTCCATTCTATGACATCACACACCTCCATTCTATGACTTCACACACTTCCATTCTATGACTTCACACACCTCCATTCTATGACTTCACACACATCTATTCTATGAGTTCACACATCTCCTTTCTGTAACTTCCCACAGTTCCAATTTTTGACTTCACAAACCTCCATTCCATGACTTCACACATCTCCATTCTATGAGTTCACACACCTTCATTCTTTGCCTTCACAAACCTCCATTTGTGACTTCACACACCACCATTTTGATTTCACACACCTCCATTCTGTGACTTCACACACCTCCATTCTTTGACTTCACACACCTCCGTTTTGACTTCACACATTTCCATTCTGTGATTTCACATACCTCCATTCTGTGACCTCACACACCACCATTGTTTGACTTCACACACCTCCATTTTTTGACTTCACACACCTCCATTCCACGACTTCACACACCTGCATTCTATGAGTTCACACACATCCATTCTATGAGTTCACACACCACAATTTGTTCTTCACACACCTCCATTCTATAACTTCACACACCTTCATTCTTAATTAAGAAACATCCATTCTGTGACTTCACACACGTCCATTCTATGACTTCGCAAACCTCCATTCTGTGACTTCACACACCTCCATTCTGAGTTCACACACCTCCATTCGGTGACTTCACACACCTACATTCTGACTTCACAAACCTACATTCTGTGACATCACACACTTACATTCTATGACTTCACACACCTCCATTCTGTGACTTCACACTCCTCCATTCTGTGACTTCACACACCTTCATTCTGTGACTTCACACACCTCCATTCTATGACTTCACACACCTCCATTCTATGATTTCACACATCCATTTTGACTTCACACACCTAAAATATGTGACTTCAAACACCTCAATCCTGTGTCTTCACACACCTCCATTCTATGACTTCATACCCGTCCATTCTGTGACTTCACACACCTCCATTCCATGACTTCACACACCTCCATTCTGTGAGTTCACCCACCTCCATTCTGTGACTTCACACACCTCCATTCTCCGAATTCACACCCCTCCAATTTGACTTCACATACCTCCATTCTATGACTTCACAAACCTCCATTCTGTGACTCCACACACCTCCATTCTGTGACTTCACACCCCTCCATTATATGACTTCACACACCTCCATTCTATGACTTCACACACCACCATTTTTTGAAGTCACACTCCTCCATTTTGACTTCCATTCTCAATTCACACAGCTCCATTCTGTGACTTCACAAAAAGCCTTTCTATGATTTCACACACCTCCATAATATGACTTCACACAAGTCCATCTATGGCTTCACACACCTCCATTCTGCCTTCACACATCTCTATTCTATGACTTCGCACACCTCCATTCTGACATCACATACCTCCATTCTATGATTTCACAGACCTCGAATCTGTGACTTCAATCACCTGCACTCTATGACTTCACACTCCTCCATTCTATGACTTCCCACACCTCTTTTCTATGACTTCACCCACCTACAATCTATGACTACACACCTCCATTCTGACTTCACACACCTCCATTCTGTGACTTCACACACCTCCATTCTATGACTTCACACACCTTCATTTTTACTTCAGAAACATCCATTCTATGACGTCACACACCTCCATTCTATGACTTCACAAACCTCCATTCTGTGACTTCACACACCTCCATTCTGTGACTTCACACACCTCCATTCTGTGACTTCACACACCTCCATTCTGTGACTTCACACACCTCCCTTCCGTGACTTCACCCGTCTCCATTCTGTGACTTCACACACCTCCATTCTGTGACTTCACACAACTCCATTCTGTGACTTCACACACCTACATTGTGTGACTTCACACACTTCCATTCTATGACTTCACACACCTCCATTCTATGACTTCAAACACCTCCTTTCTGTGACTTCACACACCTCCATTCTCTGACTTCTCTCATCTCCATTCTGTGACTTCACACACCTCCATTCTCCGACTTCACACCCCTCCAATTTGACTTCACATACCTCCCTTCTATGACTTCACAAACCTCCATTCTGTGACTTCACACACCTCCATTCTGTGACTTCACAAACCTCCATTCAATGATTTGACACACCTCCAATCTATGACTTCACACACATCCATTTTATGACGTCACACACCTCCATTTTGACTTCACACACCTCCATTCTGTGACTTCACACAACTCCATTCTGTGACTTCACACACTTACATTTGTGACTTCTCACACCACCTTTTTGACTTCACACATCTCCATTCTGTGACTTCACACACCTCCATTCTGTGACTTCACACACCTCCATTCTGTGACTTCACACACCTCCATTCTGTGACTTCACACACCTCACTTCCGTGACTTCACCCATCTCCATTCTATGACTTCACACACCTCCATTCTATGACATCACACACCTCCATTCTATGACTTCACACACTTCCATTCTGTGACTTCACACACCTCCATTCTGTGACTTCACACACCTCCATTCTGTGACTTCACACACGTCCATTCTGTGACTTCACACACCTCCCTTCCGTGACTTCACCCGTCTCCATTCTATGACTTCACACACCTCCATTCTGTGACTTCACACACCTCCATTCTGTGAGTTCACCCACCTCCATTCTGTGACTTCACACACCTCCATTCTCCGAATTCACACCCCTCCAATTTGACTTCACATACCTCCATTCTATGACTTCACAAACCTCCATTCTGTGACTCCACACACCTCCATTCTGTGACTTCACACCCCTCCATTATATGACTTCACACACCTCCATTCTATGACTTCACACACCACCATTTTTTGAAGTCACACTCCTCCATTTTGACTTCCATTCTCAATTCACACAGCTCCATTCTGTGACTTCACAAAAAGCCTTTCTATGATTTCACACACCTCCATAATATGACTTCACACAAGTCCATCTATGGCTTCACACACCTCCATTCTGCCTTCACACATCTCTATTCTATGACTTCGCACACCTCCATTCTGACATCACATACCTCCATTCTATGATTTCACAGACCTCGAATCTGTGACTTCAATCACCTGCACTCTATGACTTCACACTCCTCCATTCTATGACTTCCCACACCTCTTTTCTATGACTTCACCCACCTACAATCTATGACTACACACCTCCATTCTGACTTCACACACCTCCATTCTGTGACTTCACACACCTCCATTCTATGACTTCACACACCTTCATTTTTACTTCAGAAACATCCATTCTATGACGTCACACACCTCCATTCTATGACTTCACAAACCTCCATTCTGTGACTTCACACACCTCCATTCTGTGACTTCACACACCTCCATTCTGTGACTTCACACACCTCCATTCTGTGACTTCACACACCTCCCTTCCGTGACTTCACCCGTCTCCATTCTGTGACTTCACACACCTCCATTCTGTGACTTCACACAACTCCATTCTGTGACTTCACACACCTACATTGTGTGACTTCACACACTTCCATTCTATGACTTCACACACCTCCATTCTATGACTTCAAACACCTCCTTTCTGTGACTTCACACACCTCCATTCTCTGACTTCTCTCATCTCCATTCTGTGACTTCACACACCTCCATTCTCCGACTTCACACCCCTCCAATTTGACTTCACATACCTCCCTTCTATGACTTCACAAACCTCCATTCTGTGACTTCACACACCTCCATTCTGTGACTTCACAAACCTCCATTCAATGATTTGACACACCTCCAATCTATGACTTCACACACATCCATTTTATGACGTCACACACCTCCATTTTGACTTCACACACCTCCATTCTGTGACTTCACACAACTCCATTCTGTGACTTCACACACTTACATTTGTGACTTCTCACACCACCTTTTTGACTTCACACATCTCCATTCTGTGACTTCACACACCTCCATTCTGTGACTTCACACACCTCCATTCTGTGACTTCACACACCTCCATTCTGTGACTTCACACACCTCACTTCCGTGACTTCACCCATCTCCATTCTATGACTTCACACACCTCCATTCTATGACATCACACACCTCCATTCTATGACTTCACACACTTCCATTCTGTGACTTCACACACCTCCATTCTGTGACTTCACACACCTCCATTCTGTGACTTCACACACGTCCATTCTGTGACTTCACACACCTCCCTTCCGTGACTTCACCCGTCTCCATTCTATGACTTCACACACCTCCATTCTGTGACTTCACACAATTCCATTCTGTGACTTCACACACCTACATTGTGTGACTTCACACACTTCCATTCTATGACTTCACAAAGCTCCATTCTGTGACTTCACACACCTCCATTCTGTGACTTCACAAACCTCCATTCAATGATTTGACACACCTCCAATCTATGACTTCACACACATCCATTTTATGACGTCACACACCTCCATTTTGACTTCACACACCTCCATTATGTGACTTCACACACCTCCCTTCTGTGACTTCACACACCTCCATTCTATGACTTCACACACCTTCATTGTATGACCTCACACACCTCCATTCTATGACTTCACACACTTCCATTCTATGATTTCACATACCTACATGCTAAGACTTCACACACCTCCATTCTGTGACTTCACACACCTCCATTTTTACTTCACACACCTCCATTCTGTGACTTCACACACCTCCATTTTGACTTCACACACCTCCATTCTGTGACTTCACACACCTCCATTTTGACTTCACACACCTCCATTCTGTGACTTCACACCCTTACATTTGTGATTTCTCACACCACCTTTTTGACTTCACACACCTCCATTCTGACTTCACACACCTCCATTATGTGACTTCACATACCTCCATTCTATGACTTCACACTTCCATTCTATGACTTCAAACACATCCATTCTGTGACTTCACAAACCTCCATTCTGAGTTCACACACCTCCATTCTGTGACTTCACACAACTCCATTCTGTGACTTCACACACCTACATTGTGTGACTTCACACACTTCCATTCTATGACTTCACACACCTCCATTCTATGACTTCAAACACCTCCATTCTGTGACTTCACACACCTCCATTCTCTGACTTCACACACCACAATTTTATGACTTCACACACTTCCATTGTGACGTCACACACCTCCATTCTATGAGTTCACACACCTCCATTCTGACTTCACACACCTCCATTCTGAATTCACACAGCTCCATTCTGTGACTTCACAAAACTCCATCTATGATTTCACACCCCTCCATGCTATGACTTCACACAACTCCATCTATGATTTCACACTCCTGCATTCTGACATCACACACCTCCATTCTTTGACTTCACAGACCTCGAATCTGTGACTTCACTCACCTGCACTCTATGACTTTACATTCCTCCATTGTATGACTTCCCACACCTCCTTTCTATGACTTCACCACCTCCAATCTATGACTACACACCTCCATTCTGACTTCACACACCTTCATTCTGTGACTTCACACACCTCCATTCTATGAGTTCACACACCTCCATTGTATGACTTCACACACCTTCATTCTTACTTCAGAAACATCCATTCTATGACTTCACACAACTCCATTCTATGACTTCACACACCTCTATTCTGACTTCATACACCTCCATTCTATGACTTCACACACCTCCATTCTGACTTCACACACCTCCATTCTATGACTTCGCAAACCTCTATTCTGACTTCACAAACCTCCATTCTGTGATTTCACACACGTCCATTCGATTTCACACTCCTACATTCTTTGACTTCACACACTTCCATTTTGATTTCACACACCTCCATTCTGTGACTTCACACCCTTACATTTGTGACTTCTCACACCAACTTTTTGACTTCACACAACTCCATTCTGACTTTACACACCTCCATTATGTGACTTCACACACCTCCATTCTATGACTTCACACACCTCTATTCTATGACTTCACACACCTCCATTCTATGACTTCACACACCTCCATTGTGTGACTTCACACAGCTCCATTCTATGACTTCACACACCTTCATTCTTACTTCACAAACATACATTCTATGACTTCACACACCTCCATTCTATGACTTCAAACACCTCCATTCTGTGACTTCACACACCTCCATTCTCTGACTTCTCTCATCTCCATTCTGTGACTTCACACACCTCCATTCTCCGACTTCACACCCCTCCAATTTGACTTCACATACCTCCCTTCTATGACTTCACAAACCTCCATTCTTTGACTTCACACACCTCCATTCTGTGACTTCACAAACCTCCATTCAATGATTTCACACACCTCCAATCTATGACTTCACACACATCCATTTTATGACGTCACACACCTCCATTTTGACTTCACACACCTCCATTATGTGACTTCACACACCTCCCTTCTGTGACTTCACACACCTCCATTCTATGACTTCACACACCTTCATTGTATGACTTCACACACCTCCATTCTATGACTTCACACACTTCCATTCTATGATTTCACATACCTACATGCTATGACTTCACACACCTCCATTCGGTGACTTCACACACCTCCATTTTGACTTCACACACCTCCATTCTGTGACTTCACACACCTCCATTTTGACTTCACACACCTCCATTATGTGACTTCACATACCTCCATTCTATGACTTCACACTTCCATTCTATGACTTCAAACACCTCCATTCTGTGACTTCACAAACCTCCATTCTGAGTTCACACACCTCCATTCTGTGACTTCACACAACTCCATTCTGTGACTTCACACACCTACATTGTGTGACTTCACACACTTCCATTCTATGACTTCACACACCTCCATTCTATGACTTCACACACATCTATTCTGTGACTTCACACACCTCCATTCTGTGACTTCACACACCTCCCTTCCGTGACTTCACCCATCTCCATTCTATGACTTGACACACCTCCATTCTATGACATCACACACCTCCATTCTATGACTTCACACACTTCCATTCTATGACTTCACACACCTCCATTCTATGACTTCACACACATCTATTCTATGAGTTCACACATCTCCTTTCTGTAACTTCCCACAGTTCCAATTTTTGACTTCACAAACCTCCATTCCATGACTTCACACATCTCCATTCTATGAGTTCACACACCTTCATTCTTTGCCTTCACAAACCTCCATTTGTGACTTCACACACCACCATTTTGATTTCACACACCTCCATTCTGTGACTTCACACACCTCCATTCTTTGACTTCACACACCTCCGTTTTGACTTCACACATTTCCATTCTGTGATTTCACATACCTCCATTCTGTGACCTCACACACCACCATTGTTTGACTTCACACACCTCCATTTTTTGACTTCACACACCTCCATTCCACGACTTCACACACCTGCATTCTATGAGTTCACACACATCCATTCTATGAGTTCACACACCACAATTTGTTCTTCACACACCTCCATTCTATAACTTCACACACCTTCATTCTTAATTAAGAAACATCCATTCTGTGACTTCACACACGTCCATTCTATGACTTCGCAAACCTCCATTCTGTGACTTCACACACCTCCATTCTGAGTTCACACACCTCCATTCGGTGACTTCACACACCTACATTCTGACTTCACAAACCTACATTCTGTGACATCACACACTTACATTCTATGACTTCACACACCTCCATTCTGTGACTTCACACTCCTCCATTCTGTGACTTCACACACCTTCATTCTGTGACTTCACACACCTCCATTCTATGACTTCACACACCTCCATTCTATGATTTCACACATCCATTTTGACTTCACACACCTAAAATATGTGACTTCAAACACCTCAATCCTGTGTCTTCACACACCTCCATTCTATGACTTCATACCCGTCCATTCTGTGACTTCACACACCTCCATTCCATGACTTCACACACCTCCATTCTGTGAGTTCACCCACCTCCATTCTGTGACTTCACACACCTCCATTCTCCGAATTCACACCCCTCCAATTTGACTTCACATACCTCCATTCTATGACTTCACAAACCTCCATTCTGTGACTCCACACACCTCCATTCTGTGACTTCACACCCCTCCATTATATGACTTCACACACCTCCATTCTATGACTTCACACACCACCATTTTTTGAAGTCACACTCCTCCATTTTGACTTCCATTCTCAATTCACACAGCTCCATTCTGTGACTTCACAAAAAGCCTTTCTATGATTTCACACACCTCCATAATATGACTTCACACAAGTCCATCTATGGCTTCACACACCTCCATTCTGCCTTCACACATCTCTATTCTATGACTTCGCACACCTCCATTCTGACATCACATACCTCCATTCTATGATTTCACAGACCTCGAATCTGTGACTTCAATCACCTGCACTCTATGACTTCACACTCCTCCATTCTATGACTTCCCACACCTCTTTTCTATGACTTCACCCACCTACAATCTATGACTACACACCTCCATTCTGACTTCACACACCTCCATTCTGTGACTTCACACACCTCCATTCTATGACTTCACACACCTTCATTTTTACTTCAGAAACATCCATTCTATGACGTCACACACCTCCATTCTATGACTTCACAAACCTCCATTCTGTGACTTCACACACCTCCATTCTGTGACTTCACACACCTCCATTCTGTGACTTCACACACCTCCATTCTGTGACTTCACACACCTCCCTTCCGTGACTTCACCCGTCTCCATTCTGTGACTTCACACACCTCCATTCTGTGACTTCACACAACTCCATTCTGTGACTTCACACACCTACATTGTGTGACTTCACACACTTCCATTCTATGACTTCACACACCTCCATTCTATGACTTCAAACACCTCCTTTCTGTGACTTCACACACCTCCATTCTCTGACTTCTCTCATCTCCATTCTGTGACTTCACACACCTCCATTCTCCGACTTCACACCCCTCCAATTTGACTTCACATACCTCCCTTCTATGACTTCACAAACCTCCATTCTGTGACTTCACACACCTCCATTCTGTGACTTCACAAACCTCCATTCAATGATTTGACACACCTCCAATCTATGACTTCACACACATCCATTTTATGACGTCACACACCTCCATTTTGACTTCACACACCTCCATTCTGTGACTTCACACAACTCCATTCTGTGACTTCACACACTTACATTTGTGACTTCTCACACCACCTTTTTGACTTCACACATCTCCATTCTGTGACTTCACACACCTCCATTCTGTGACTTCACACACCTCCATTCTGTGACTTCACACACCTCCATTCTGTGACTTCACACACCTCACTTCCGTGACTTCACCCATCTCCATTCTATGACTTCACACACCTCCATTCTATGACATCACACACCTCCATTCTATGACTTCACACACTTCCATTCTGTGACTTCACACACCTCCATTCTGTGACTTCACACACCTCCATTCTGTGACTTCACACACGTCCATTCTGTGACTTCACACACCTCCCTTCCGTGACTTCACCCGTCTCCATTCTATGACTTCACACACCTCCATTCTGTGACTTCACACACCTCCATTCTGTGAGTTCACCCACCTCCATTCTGTGACTTCACACACCTCCATTCTCCGAATTCACACCCCTCCAATTTGACTTCACATACCTCCATTCTATGACTTCACAAACCTCCATTCTGTGACTCCACACACCTCCATTCTGTGACTTCACACCCCTCCATTATATGACTTCACACACCTCCATTCTATGACTTCACACACCACCATTTTTTGAAGTCACACTCCTCCATTTTGACTTCCATTCTCAATTCACACAGCTCCATTCTGTGACTTCACAAAAAGCCTTTCTATGATTTCACACACCTCCATAATATGACTTCACACAAGTCCATCTATGGCTTCACACACCTCCATTCTGCCTTCACACATCTCTATTCTATGACTTCGCACACCTCCATTCTGACATCACATACCTCCATTCTATGATTTCACAGACCTCGAATCTGTGACTTCAATCACCTGCACTCTATGACTTCACACTCCTCCATTCTATGACTTCCCACACCTCTTTTCTATGACTTCACCCACCTACAATCTATGACTACACACCTCCATTCTGACTTCACACACCTCCATTCTGTGACTTCACACACCTCCATTCTATGACTTCACACACCTTCATTTTTACTTCAGAAACATCCATTCTATGACGTCACACACCTCCATTCTATGACTTCACAAACCTCCATTCTGTGACTTCACACACCTCCATTCTGTGACTTCACACACCTCCATTCTGTGACTTCACACACCTCCATTCTGTGACTTCACACACCTCCCTTCCGTGACTTCACCCGTCTCCATTCTGTGACTTCACACACCTCCATTCTGTGACTTCACACAACTCCATTCTGTGACTTCACACACCTACATTGTGTGACTTCACACACTTCCATTCTATGACTTCACACACCTCCATTCTATGACTTCAAACAGCTCCTTTCTGTGACTTCACACACCTCCATTCTCTGACTTCTCTCATCTCCATTCTGTGACTTCACACACCTCCATTCTCCGACTTCACACCCCTCCAATTTGACTTCACATACCTCCCTTCTATGACTTCACAAACCTCCATTCTGTGACTTCACACACCTCCATTCTGTGACTTCACAAACCTCCATTCAATGATTTGACACACCTCCAATCTATGACTTCACACACATCCATTTTATGACGTCACACACCTCCATTTTGACTTCACACACCTCCATTCTGTGACTTCACACAACTCCATTCTGTGACTTCACACACTTACATTTGTGACTTCTCACACCACCTTTTTGACTTCACACATCTCCATTCTGTGACTTCACACACCTCCATTCTGTGACTTCACACACCTCCATTCTGTGACTTCACACACCTCCATTCTGTGACTTCACACACCTCACTTCCGTGACTTCACCCATCTCCATTCTATGACTTCACACACCTCCATTCTATGACATCACACACCTCCATTCTATGACTTCACACACTTCCATTCTGTGACTTCACACACCTCCATTCTGTGACTTCACACACCTCCATTCTGTGACTTCACACACGTCCATTCTGTGACTTCACACACCTCCCTTCCGTGACTTCACCCGTCTCCATTCTATGACTTCACACACCTCCATTCTGTGACTTCACACAATTCCATTCTGTGACTTCACACACCTACATTGTGTGACTTCACACACTTCCATTCTATGACTTCACAAAGCTCCATTCTGTGACTTCACACACCTCCATTCTGTGACTTCACAAACCTCCATTCAATGATTTGACACACCTCCAATCTATGACTTCACACACATCCATTTTATGACGTCACACACCTCCATTTTGACTTCACACACCTCCATTATGTGACTTCACACACCTCCCTTCTGTGACTTCACACACCTCCATTCTATGACTTCACACACCTTCATTGTATGACCTCACACACCTCCATTCTATGACTTCACACACTTCCATTCTATGATTTCACATACCTACATGCTAAGACTTCACACACCTCCATTCTGTGACTTCACACACCTCCATTTTTACTTCACACACCTCCATTCTGTGACTTCACACACCTCCATTTTGACTTCACACACCTCCATTCTGTGACTTCACACACCTCCATTTTGACTTCACACACCTCCATTCTGTGACTTCACACCCTTACATTTGTGACTTCTCACACCACCTTTTTGACTTCACACACCTCCATTCTGACTTCACACACCTCCATTATGTGACTTCACATACCTCCATTCTATGACTTCACACTTCCATTCTATGACTTCAAACACATCCATTCTGTGACTTCACAAACCTCCATTCTGAGTTCACACACCTCCATTCTGTGACTTCACACAACTCCATTCTGTGACTTCACACACCTACATTGTGTGACTTCACACACTTCCATTCTATGACTTCACACACCTCCATTCTATGACTTCAAACACCTCCATTCTGTGACTTCACACACCTCCATTCTCTGACTTCACACACCACAATTTTATGACTTCACACACTTCCATTGTGACGTCACACACCTCCATTCTATGAGTTCACACACCTCCATTCTGACTTCACACACCTCCATTCTGAATTCACACAGCTCCATTCTGTGACTTCACAAAACTCCATCTATGATTTCACACCCCTCCATACTATGACTTCACACAACTCCATCTATGATTTCACACACCTGCATTCTGACATCACACACCTCCATTCTTTGACTTCACAGACCTCGAATCTGTGACTTCACTCACCTGCACTCTATGACTTTACATTCCTCCATTCTATGACTTCCCACACCTCCTTTCTATGACTTCACCACCTCCAATCTATGACTACACACCTACATTCTGATTTCACACACCTTCATTCTGTGACTTCACACACCTCCATTGTATGACTTCACACACCTTCATTCTTACTTCAGAAACATCCATTCTATGACTTCACACAACTCCATTCTATGACTTCACACACCTCTATTCTGACTTCATACACCTCCATTCTATGACTTCACACACCTCCATTCTGACTTCACACACCTCCATTCTATGACTTCGCAAACCTCTATTCTGACTTCACAAACCTCCATTCTGTGATTTCACACACGTCCATTCGATTTCACACTCCTACATTCTTTGACTTCACACACTTCCATTTTGATTTCACACACCTCCATTCTGTGACTTCACACCCTTACATTTGTGACTTCTCACACCAACTTTTTGACTTCACACACCTCCATTCTGACTTCACACACCTCCATTATGTGACTTCACACACCTCCATTCTATGACTTCACACACCTCTATTCTATGACTTCACACACCTCCATTCTATGACTTCACACACCTCCATTGTGTGACTTCACACAGCTCCATTCTATGACTTCACACACCTTCATTCTTACTTCACAAACATACATTCTATGACTTCACACACCTCCATTCTATGACTTCAAACACCTCCATTCTGTGACTTCACACACCTCCATTCTCTGACTTCTCTCATCTCCATTCTGTGACTTCACACACCTCCATTCTTCGACTTCACACCCCTCCAATTTGACTTCACATACCTCCCTTCTATGACTTCACAAACCTCCATTCTTTGACTTCACACACCTCCATTCTGTGACTTCACAAACCTCCATTCAATGATTTCACACACCTCCAATCTATGACTTCACACACATCCATTTTATGACGTCACACACCTCCATTTTGACTTCACACACCTCCATTATGTGACTTCACACACCTCCCTTCTGTGACTTCACACACCTCCATTCTATGACTTCACACACCTTCATTGTATGACTTCACACACCTCCATTCTATGACTTCACACACTTCCATTCTATGATTTCACATACCTACATGCTATGACTTCACACACCTCCATTCGGTGACTTCACACACCTCCATTTTGACTTCACACACCTCCATTCTGTGACTTCACACACCTCCATTTTGACTTCACACACCTCCATTATGTGACTTCACATACCTCCATTCTATGACTTCACACTTCCATTCTATGACTTCAAACACCTCCATTCTGTGACTTCACAAACCTCCATTCTGAGTTCACACACCTCCATTCTGTGACTTCACACAACTCCATTCTGTGACTTCACACACCTACATTGTGTGACTTCACACACTTCCATTCTATGACTTCACACACCTCCATTCTATGACTTCACACACATCTATTCTGTGACTTCACACACCTCCATTCTGTGACTTCACACACCTCCCTTCCGTGACTTCACCCATCTCCATTCTATGACTTGACACACCTCCATTCTATGACATCACACACCTCCATTCTATGACTTCACACACTTCCATTCTATGACTTCACACACCTCCATTCTATGACTTCACACACATCTATTCTATGAGTTCACACATCTCCTTTCTGTAACTTCCCACAGTTCCAATTTTTGACTTCACAAACCTCCATTCCATGACTTCACACATCTCCATTCTATGAGTTCACACACCTTCATTCTTTGCCTTCACAAACCTCCATTTGTGACTTCACACACCACCATTTTGATTTCACACACCTCCATTCTGTGACTTCACACACCTCCATTCTTTGACTTCACACACCTCCGTTTTGACTTCACACATTTCCATTCTGTGATTTCACATACCTCCATTCTGTGACCTCACACACCACCATTGTTTGACTTCACACACCTCAATTTTTTGACTTCACACACCTCCATTCCACGACTTCACACACCTGCATTCTATGAGTTCACACACATCCATTCTATGAGTTCACACACCACAATTTGTTCTTCACACACCTCCATTCTATAACTTCACACACCTTCATTCTTAATTAAGAAACATCCATTCTGTGACTTCACACACGTCCATTCTATGACTTCGCAAACCTCCATTCTGTGACTTCACACACCTCCATTCTGAGTTCACACACCTCCATTCGGTGACTTCACACACCTACATTCTGACTTCACAAACCTACATTCTGTGACATCACACACTTACATTCTATGACTTCACACACCTCCATTCTGTGAATTCACACTCCTCCATTCTGTGACTTCACACACCTTCATTCTGTGACTTCACACACCTCCATTCTATGACTTCACACACCTCCATTCTATGATTTCACACATCCATTTTGACTTCACACACCTAAAATATGTGACTTCAAACACCTCAATCCTGTGTCTTCACACACCTCCATTCTATGACTTCATACCCGTCCATTCTGTGACTTCACACACCTCCATTCCATGACTTCACACACCTCCATTCTGTGAGTTCACCCACCTCCATTCTGTGACTTCACACACCTCCATTCTCCGAATTCACACCCCTCCAATTTGACTTCACATACCTCCATTCTATGACTTCACAAACCTCCATTCTGTGACTCCACACACCTCCATTCTGTGACTTCACACCCCTCCATTATATGACTTCACACACCTCCATTCTATGACTTCACACACCACCATTTTTTGAAGTCACACTCCTCCATTTTGACTTCCATTCTCAATTCACACAGCTCCATTCTGTGACTTCACAAAAAGCCTTTCTATGATTTCACACACCTCCATAATATGACTTCACACAAGTCCATCTATGGCTTCACACACCTCCATTCTGCCTTCACACATCTCTATTCTATGACTTCGCACACCTCCATTCTGACATCACATACCTCCATTCTATGATTTCACAGACCTCGAATCTGTGACTTCAATCACCTGCACTCTATGACTTCACACTCCTCCATTCTATGACTTCCCACACCTCTTTTCTATGACTTCACCCACCTACAATCTATGACTACACACCTCCATTCTGACTTCACACACCTCCATTCTGTGACTTCACACACCTCCATTCTATGACTTCACACACCTTCATTTTTACTTCAGAAACATCCATTCTATGACGTCACACACCTCCATTCTATGACTTCACAAACCTCCATTCTGTGACTTCACACACCTCCATTCTGTGACTTCACACACCTCCATTCTGTGACTTCACACACCTCCATTCTGTGACTTCACACACCTCCCTTCCGTGACTTCACCCGTCTCCATTCTGTGACTTCACACACCTCCATTCTGTGACTTCACACAACTCCATTCTGTGACTTCACACACCTACATTGTGTGACTTCACACACTTCCATTCTATGACTTCACACACCTCCATTCTATGACTTCAAACACCTCCTTTCTGTGACTTCACACACCTCCATTCTCTGACTTCTCTCATCTCCATTCTGTGACTTCACACACCTCCATTCTCCGACTTCACACCCCTCCAATTTGACTTCAGATACCTCCCTTCTATGACTTCACAAACCTCCATTCTGTGACTTCACACACCTCCATTCTGTGACTTCACAAACCTCCATTCAATGATTTGACACACCTCCAATCTATGACTTCACACACATCCATTTTATGACGTCACACACCTCCATTTTGACTTCACACACCTCCATTCTGTGACTTCACACAACTCCATTCTGTGACTTCACACACTTACATTTGTGACTTCTCACACCACCTTTTTGACTTCACACATCTCCATTCTGTGACTTCACACACCTCCATTCTGTGACTTCACACACCTCCATTCTGTGACTTCACACACCTCCATTCTGTGACTTCACACACCTCACTTCCGTGACTTCACCCATCTCCATTCTATGACTTCACACACCTCCATTCTATGACATCACACACCTCCATTCTATGACTTCACACACTTCCATTCTGTGACTTCACACACCTCCATTCTGTGACTTCACACACCTCCATTCTGTGACTTCACACACGTCCATTCTGTGACTTCACACACCTCCCTTCCGTGACTTCACCCGTCTCCATTCTATGACTTCACACACCTCCATTCTGTGACTTCACACAATTCCATTCTGTGACTTCACACACCTACATTGTGTGACTTCACACACTTCCATTCTATGACTTCACAAAGCTCCATTCTGTGACTTCACACACCTCCATTCTGTGACTTCACAAACCTCCATTCAATGATTTGACACACCTCCAATCTATGACTTCACACACATCCATTTTATGACGTCACACACCTCCATTTTGACTTCACACACCTCCATTATGTGACTTCACACACCTCCCTTCTGTGACTTCACACACCTCCATTCTATGACTTCACACACCTTCATTGTATGACCTCACACACCTCCATTCTATGACTTCACACACTTCCATTCTATGATTTCACATACCTACATGCTAAGACTTCACACACCTCCATTCTGTGACTTCACACACCTCCATTTTTACTTCACACACCTCCATTCTGTGACTTCACACACCTCCATTTTGACTTCACACACCTCCATTCTGTGACTTCACACACCTCCATTTTGACTTCACACACCTCCATTCTGTGACTTCACACCCTTACATTTGTGACTTCTCACACCACCTTTTTGACTTCACACACCTCCATTCTGACTTCACACACCTCCATTATGTGACTTCACATACCTCCATTCTATGACTTCACACTTCCATTCTATGACTTCAAACACATCCATTCTGTGACTTCACAAACCTCCATTCTGAGTTCACACACCTCCATTCTGTGACTTCACACAACTCCATTCTGTGACTTCACACACCTACATTGTGTGACTTCACACACTTCCATTCTATGACTTCACACACCTCCATTCTATGACTTCAAACACCTCCATTCTGTGACTTCACACACCTCCATTCTCTGACTTCACACACCACAATTTTATGACTTCACACACTTCCATTGTGACGTCACACACCTCCATTCTATGAGTTCACACACCTCCATTCTGACTTCACACACCTCCATTCTGAATTCACACAGCTCCATTCTGTGACTTCACAAAACTCCATCTATGATTTCACACCCCTCCATGCTATGACTTCACAAAACTCCATCTATGATTTCACACTCCTGCATTCTGACATCACACACCTCCATTCTTTGACTTCACAGACCTCGAATCTGTGACTTCACTCACCTGCACTCTATGACTTTACATTCCTCCATTGTATGACTTCCCACACCTCCTTTCTATGACTTCACCACCTCCAATCTATGACTACACACCTCCATTCTGACTTCACACACCTTCATTCTGTGACTTCACACACCTCCATTCTATGAGTTCACACACCTCCATTGTATGACTTCACACACCTTCATTCTTACTTCAGAAACATCCATTCTATGACTTCACACAACTCCATTCTATGACTTCACACACCTCTATTCTGACTTCATACACCTCCATTCTATGACTTCACACACCTCCATTCTGACTTCACACACCTCCATTCTATGACTTCGCAAACCTCTATTCTGACTTCACAAACCTCCATTCTGTGATTTCACACACGTCCATTCGATTTCACACTCCTACATTCTTTGACTTCACACACTTCCATTTTGATTTCACACACCTCCATTCTGTGACTTCACACCCTTACATTTGTGACTTCTCACACCAACTTTTTGACTTCACACAACTCCATTCTGACTTTACACACCTCCATTATGTGACTTCACACACCTCCATTCTATGACTTCACACACCTCTATTCTATGACTTCACACACCTCCATTCTATGACTTCACACACCTCCATTCTGTGACTTCACATAGCTCCATTCTATGACTTCACACACATTAATTCTTACTTCACAAACATACATTCTATGACTTCACACACCTCCATTCTATGACTTCACACACCTCCATTCTTTGACTTCATACACCTCCATTCTGTGACTTCACACACCTCCATTCTGTGACTTCTCACATCTCCATTCTGTGACTTCACACACCTCCATTCTCCGACTGCACACCCCTCCAATTTGACTTCACATACCTCCATTCTATGACTTCACAAACCTCCATTCTGTGCCTTCACACACCTCCATTCTGTGACTTCACAAACCTCCATTCAATGATTTCACACACCTCCAATCTATGACTTCACACACATCCATTTAATGACGTCACACACCTCCATTTTGACTTCACACACCTCCATTATGTGACTTCAAACACCTCCCTTTTGTGACTTCACACACCTCCATTCTATGACTTCACACACCTTCATTGTATGACTTCACACACCTCCATTCTATGACTTCACACACTTCCATTCTATGATTTCACATACCTCCATGCTATGACTTCACACACCTCCATTTTGACTTCACACACCTCCATTCTGTGACTTCACACACTTCCATTCTATGATTTCACATACCTCCATGCTATGACTTCACACACCTCCATTTTGAATTCACACACCTTCATTTTTACTTCAGAATCCTCCATTCTATGACGTCACACACCTCCATTCTATGACTTCACAAACCTCCATTCTGTGACTTCACACACCTCCATTCTGAGTACACACAACTCCATTCGGTGACTTCACACATCTCCATTCTGACTTCACACACCTCCATTCTATGACTTCACACACTTCCATTCTATGACTTCAAACACCTCCATTCTGTGACTTCACAAACCTCCATTCTGAGTTCACACACCTCCATTCTGTGACTTCACACAACTACATTCTGTGACTTCACACACCTACATTGTGTGACTTCACACACTTCCATTCTATGACTTCACACAACTCCATTCTATGACTTCAAACACTTCCATTCTGTGACTTCACACACCTCCATTCTATGACTTCACACACCTCCATTCTATGACTTCACACACTTCCATTGTGACGTCACTCGCCTCCATTCTATGAGTTCACACACCTCCATTCGATTTCACACTCCTACATTCTTTGACTTCACACACCTCCATTTTGACTTCACACACCTACATTCTGTGACTTCACACCCTTACATTTGTGACTTCTCACACCAACTTTTTGACTTCACACACCTCCATTCTAACTTCACACACCTCCATTATGTGACTTCACACACCTCCATTCTATGACTTCACACACCTCTATTCTATGACTTCACACACCTCCATTCTATGACTTCACACACCTCCATTGTGTGACTTCACACAGCTCCATTCTATGACTTCACACACCTTCATTCTTACTTCACAAACATACATTCTATGACTTCACACACCTCCATTCTATGACTTCAAACAACTCCATTCTGTGACTTCACACACCTCCATTCTCTGACTTCTCTCATCTCCATTCTGTGACTTCACACACCTCCATTCTCCGACTTCACACCCCTCCAATTTGACTTCACATACCTCCCTTCTATGACTTCACAAACCTCCATTCTTTGACTTCACACACCTCCATTCTGTGACTTCACAAACCTCCATTCAATGATTTCACACACCTCCAATCTATGACTTCACACACATCCATTTTATGACGTCACACACCTCCATTTTGACTTCACACACCTCCATTATGTGACTTCACACACCTCCCTTCTGTGACTTCACACACCTCCATTCTATGACTTCACACACCTTCATTGTATGACTTCACACACCTCCATTCTATGACTTCACACACTTCCATTCTATGATTTCACATACCTACATGCTATGACTTCACACACCTCCATTCGGTGACTTCACACACCTCCATTTTGACTTCACACACCTCCATTCTGTGACTTCACACACCTCCATTTTGACTTCACACATCTCCATTATGTGACTTCACATACCTCCATTCTATGACTTCACACTTCCATTCTATGACTTCAAACACCTCCATTCTGTGACTTCACAAACCTCCATTCTGAGTCACACACCTCCATTCTGTGACTTCACACAACTCCATTCTGTGACTTCACACACCTACATTGTGTGACTTCACACACTTCCATTCTATGACTTCACACACCTCCATTCTATGACTTCAAACACCTCCATTCTGTGACTTCACCCACCTCCATTCTCTGACTTCACACACCACAATTTTATGACTTCACACACTTCCATTGTGACGTCACACACCTCCATTCTATGAGTTCACACACCTCCGTTCTGACTTCACACACCTCCATTCTGACTTCACACACCTCCATTCTATGACTTCACACACCTCTATTCTATGACTTCACATACCTCCATTCTATGACTTCACAAACCTCCATTCTGTGACTTCACACACCTCCCTTCTGTGACTTCACACACCTCCATTCTAGGACTTCACACACCTTCATTGTATGACTTCACACACCTCCATTCTATGACTTCACACACTTCCATTCTATGATTTCACATACCTTCATGCTATGACTTCACACACTCCATTTTGACTTCACAACACCTCCATTCTGTGACTTCACACACCTCCATTCTGTGACTTCACACACTTACATTTGTGACTTCTCACACCACCTTTTTGACTTCACACATCTCCATTCTGTGACTTCACACACCTCCATTCTGTGACTTCACACACCTCACTTCAGTGACTTCACCCATCTCCATTCTATGACTTCACACACCTCCCTTCCGTGACTTCACCATCTCCATTCTATGACTTCACACACCTCCATTCTATGACATCACACACCTCCATTCTATGACTTCACACACTTCAATTCTGTGACTTCACACACCTCCATTCTGTGACTTCACACACCTCCATTCTGTGACTTCACACACCTCCATTCTGTGACTTCACACACCTCCCTTCCGTGACTTCACCCATCTCCATTCTATGACTTCACACACCTCCATTCTGTGACTTCACACAACTCCATTCTGTGACTTCACACACCTACATTGTGTGACTTCACACACTTCCATACTCTGACTTCACACACCTCCATTCTATGACTTCAAACACCTCCTTTCTGTGACTTCACACACCTCCATTCTCTGACTTCTCTCATCTCCATTCTGTGACTTCACACACCTCCATTCTCCGACTTCACACCCCTCCAATTTGACTTCACATACCTCCCTTCTATGACTTCACAAACCTCCCATTCTGTGACTTCACACACCTCCATTCTGTGACTTCACAAACCTCCATTCAATGATTTGACACACCTCCAATCTATGACTTCACACACATCCATTTTATGACGTCACACACCTCCATTTTGACTTCACACACCTCCATTATGTGACTTCACACACCTCCCTTCTGTGACTTCACACACCTCCATTCTATGACTTCACAAACTTCCATTCTATGATTCACATACCTACATGCTATGACTTCACACACCTCCATTCTGTGACTTCACACAACCTCCATTTTGACTTCACACACCTCCATTCTGTGACTTCACACACCTCCATTTTGACTTCACACACCTCCATTCTGTGACTTCTCACCACCTCCATTTTGGACTTCACACACCTCCATTCTGTGACTTCACACCCTTACATTTGTGACTTCTCACACCACCTTTTTGACTTCACACACCTCCATTCTGACTTCACACACCTCCATTATGTGACTTCACATACCTCCATTCTATGACTTCACACTTCCATTCTATGACTTCAAACACCTCCATTCTGTGACTTCACAAACCTCCATTCTGAGTTCACACACCTCCATTCTGTGACTTCACACAACTCCATTCTGTGACTTCACACACCTACATTGTGTGACTTCACACACTTCCATTCTATGACTTCACACACCTCCATTCTATGACTTCAAACACCTCCATTCTGTGACTTCACACACCTCCATTCTCTGACTTCACACACCACAATTTTATGACTTCACACACTTCCATTGTGACGTCACACACCTCCATTCTATGAGTTCACACACCTCCATTCTGACTTCACACACCTCCATTCTGAATTCACACAGCTCCATTCTGTGACTTCACAAAACTCCATCTATGATTTCACACCCCTCCATACTATGACTTCACACAACTCCATCTATGATTTCACACACCTGCATTCTGACATCACACACCTCCATTCTTTGACTTCACAGACCTCGAATCTGTGACTTCACTCACCTGCACTCTATGACTTTACATTCCTCCATTCTATGACTTCCCACACCTCCTTTCTATGACTTCACCACCTCCAATCTATGACTACACACCTACATTCTGATTTCACACACCTTCATTCTGTGACTTCACACACCTCCATTCTATGAGTTCACACACCTCCATTGTAT